>JAODPA010078945.1:0-27275 GCA_025585075.1 Nepenthes mirabilis | reverse complement strand
AGAGAGTAAATATAAAGGTAAGATTATTTGAGTGCAAAATTTATAAATTTAAATTATAAATTTTACATAGTAAACGACGATGACTCTATTTTTTGGTAAGTATAAACGACGATGACGAAATTGAAGAAATTGAGTTCATCTTCAATATTCTCGATGGGGAAGCTGCGACTACTTGAACTGCACAATATTACTCTAGGCTGTTGCACGAGGGAGAAAATACAGAAAGCAGACGATGGCGGTTCGTTCAATCTTCCTCTCTATCAGGCGGTAAGCCCTCCTTTTCTGTTCCTTCTTCCCTCCCCCCTTGTCTCCCTCTCTCTAACGCCCACTGATTTCGCTGATCGACAGATGGAATACCAGTTGCAGCAGCAACATTTTCTATCTCCTTCCCTGCACCAATACGTTTTCTGCCAAATCTCTCTGCTCTGAAGCTTTAAGATCGGAAACCCAAGAAGAGTCTCTGAGCTCATCGGGCAACGACGATTTGAAGAGTAGAATTTTTCGACTCAGACTTCCGAAGAGAAGCGCCACTAACGTCATTCAGAAATGGGTCGATGAAGGCAATCAAATCGCTGTGTCTGAGCTTCGTCACATTTCCAGAGAGCTCCGTAAGTTACACCGTTACAAGCACGCTCTGGAGGTCCATTTTTCCTCTCTTCTTTTGATTTATGTTTATGTAGTTTTTTGCCGTATGAAATTATGCTAGTAATTATCAATTAAATTGCAATTGACCGAAATTGGAAATATCATTGCCCTGCTCAAGTACTAAATTTGTTAGTTCGGGCTGGCGGCCTTGTTGGAGTGATATTGTCCGGCGGGTGTCTGAGAGGTGCTTAACCCAACTAAATATTTGAAACCTTATTTAAGATCAAAATTGGTATCATCCTTATTTTCTTTTCCTGACTTGCAATGAAAAGAGTGTAGCAAACTGATACAATTAGGATATGTCTAGTGAATTAGATATTCCAAAACTCTCCCTCTCACTTTCTTTTAAATCATTGTGTGCCACTTAAATTTGAAAGAATAAAATTCGGAGCTCTCCACTGTCCATGTGCGAGATTTGGAGTTGGCTGAAATCTTTTGTAGGAGATAGTGCCAAGACAGAGTCTTCAAAAAAGAAGACAAGGCAGAATGGGAATAGGTGGATAAGGAGGAAGAAGAAATCGTAGCCTGTGGAAGAGCAAACAACGTTTTAGCACGCGTGGCCTACTTTTCTCGCTTGAAGCCAGAAAGAAGAGATTGTGAAACAAGCGAGTTAGGAAAACTTTGGTTGAAGAAGATATTGTGATGATGGTTTCATGCAGGTGTGGACGGTGATTGTATTGATGGCTGCTCATAGCAGTACAGCTAACCAGAGAAAGATGGTGGCGTGATGGCTTCCATTTTTCATACTTCTTGAACCTTTGATGTATCCTTTGCTTTCTGGGTGCTCTATTAGAGACCTTTGTGCGTAAATTGATGGAGGGAGAATAATTTACTTCACTTTTAATTTCTTTGAATTTTGGGCGATGTAAGCCATGGAAACTGTCTTTTATTTGTTAGGTTTTGAGAAGGGTCACTGACTACCATTTGGAATTTAGATCAACTAAACCATGAGTTTATCAACATTTCAATATTTTACTGATGTGTGCTATCTGTGTCAAACGCAAATGCCATTTCATGCTAGAAAAGTCTATGGCCTGTGAGCTGTAGATTATCCCCATCATTGATCTCACATCTTCTTGTACTGGAATCTCTTTGTATGATTCAACCATTTGTCTCTAGGCTTTAAAAGCATAGTATTGGAATATGCCGTTGTCCTAACAGATTTGATGCATTTCAGATATCAGAGTGGATTGTTGCTCATGATGAGTCCAAGTTATCAGACTCTGACTATGCAGTTCGCATTGACTTAATGACAAAAGTTTTCGGTATTGATACCGCAGAACGGTATTTCGAAGGCCTTCCTCATTCTGTGAAAACAAATGAAACCTACACAGCTCTTCTACATTCTTACGCGGGAGAAAAATTAACTGATAAAGCAGAGAAGTTCTATGAGAGGATGAAGGATTCAGGCTTACCCTTCAATGCCATCATTTACAATGAGATGATGACGTTGTATATGTCTGTTGGGCAAGTAGAGAAGGTTTCTTCAGTTGTCAATGAGTTGAAACGCCAAAAGGTTTCTCCTGATCTCTTTACGTATAATCTTTGGATAAGTTCATTTGCTGCAACACTCAATATTGATGGGGTTCAAAAAATTCTTGATGAGATGATTGGTGACCCGAGTTTTAATGAAGATTGGCTAAGGTACAGAAACCTAGTCAGCATTTATATAACCATTGGCCAACTGGAAAATTCGGGCTCCAGCTCCCTTGTTCAAGATGAATCAGGGAATACACAGAGGAAATCAATAACTTATGATCTCCTTATCATATTGCACGCAGGCTTGGGAAACAAAGATAAGATTGATCAAATTTGGAAATCGTTGAGAATGACTAGACAAAAAATGGCAAATCGAAATTATGTTTGCATTGTTTCTTCATATCTAATTCTTGGCCAAATGAAAGCAGCAGAAGAAGTTATAGATCAGTGGAAGCAGTCTACCACGGCTGTTTTTGATAACTTGTTCTGCAATAGGCTGATGGATGCTTTTGCAGAAGCTGGATTGCTGGAAACAACTGATAATTTCCGTACTCTTTTGAAGCAAATGAGCATCGATCATAGACAAGCTGAAGACAGCGTAAAAGTTTGAGCTGCTTTTCTTGGGTCACTGTAGCTGCAGCAGCAGCAGCTGCTGCTGTTACATGGGGAGCTCTATGAAGCGCCTGACTAATTTATTGCCACATCCAAGTTCCAAGCTGCTGTTGCTTATTGTTCCTGCTTGCTGCTCCTTTTGAGGGTTAATTTTGCAATTCTGTCATGGTACAGTCATTTATTTTGATTTTCTGTATTCTGTTCTATAGCTGTCTTCCCCATTAATATTCCTCTTCGACTAGAGTTAGATGATGAAGATTTGAAAGTCCTATTCCCGCTGAATACATGATAGCAGAAATGGAGGTTTTTGAAGTAGTAAATTACAAGGGTAAGTTATTTCAGTGGTGAACAAACTGGTTAAAGTACATGTTTTGCCTGCCATTTATGAACTGACTGCAATTTTGAATTAGGATTTGGATTTTAATCTTTGGACTTAATGGGTTTGTAATATACCAATTTAGACTTTCATTGTTGGGCTAAATTGGATGGCTGAATTTTAGTGTAGTAGTTAGGTTTTTTCATAGAAGCCAGATCATGAATTCAAATTATAAAAATAAATTTTTTATGTCAATATAGCCGAAGTTTTGTATTTAGTTTTTTTTTTTATTATACAACGTGAGAGTTTTATATCCCGAGCCCATGACTAAATATAGGTCTCATGTTATTTTTATTTTTATTTTTTATTTTTAAATCCTTGGCAGTTGGGACTTGGAAATTCAAATTCCATCTGATTTCACTGGAATTCGGATTTATAAGGTTTCAATCTAATCAAATTAACACATCTGGGATAAATCAAAATATTGGCATAACATACAGTTCTTTGGAAAATGTTTCCATAAGGTATATCTTTCTATCGTTCTCGATATAATATCTGTTGGTAAAAAATTGAAATAAATATCATTTTAGGATATTTTTAGACTGATGTATGTCACAAAAATTAAAGTTTGATAGATTTGATGAAAAAAGCAACTAAATTTAAAATTGTAGTAAAATTTAAAGAAAACAAAAGTGATGGGTATTGTTACCAACTGCTCAAGAGGGATATTTTGCCCACGGATTTGGCCCATGAAGTATGGAGGCCCATGCGACCTAAATCGATGAATATGCCCAACGGCTTTATCTGAGCAGTTAGCTCTTTAAACGAAGATGAAACCAATTCCATTGGCTAAAGCGGTTTCCCTTTCTTATTTTTGAAGTAACAACCTCGGGCACCAGTTGGAACCGCCAACTGAGCAAAAATCTCATAACCTAGCGATTTCTTAGGCGGTTGACTAGAAAAATTAACCGTCCCTTAACTTCTATAAAAACTATTCATTTCCAACAGGAAAGGAGTCAACACTCAAATAAACAAAAAACAAATCAAAGACGTTCAGTGCGCATTCTCTCACTCAAATTAAGACGTTTTTAGGAAAGCGCAAACACCCAAATAATAAATAATTTTATTAACATTCAAACTTATATTCTCTTTTTGTTTTTTTTTTTCAAATAAAGATTTTGACTTGAGCGTTGAATGATATATTATAGAGTAAGTCTTGCCAAATTATTTGACTGTATTTTGTGTTGTATAGGATTCAGATTAAAAATGTATGAAGATTGAACCCGCTATAGATTTGACGGACACAACTTGGCTCTCTAATCAGTACTATAAATCGGATCTTTAGATATATCACTGGCGCCATTTGTGGGATAAAACTAAAAGTTTAATAACCACACTCCTGTGAAAGACAACATGGTGAGCACGTTAGTAGAAGTCAGTACACTAGTCAGAAATGCCACCTCATGTGGCAATTGCCCTCCTAGGGGCAATTAGATGGACGATCATCCCGACCCCTCCATACGAAAACTTGCAATGAGAATGGATGACATCTCCAAGGCCGTCGAGACCATTTGTACATGGCTTGATGAGTAGTCAAAGGGGGCTCCATCTTCCGCCTTTTAAAGAGCAACCTCCAAGCGAAGGAGGAGGGGAAGGAAGTGCTTGACAGATAAGGGCCAACGACTTGAAGATCTTAGGATTCAAGTTGTCACAAGCAACAAAGTCCCGACGTGCTTAGAGGGTCGTCTGAGTCTCAGAACCCTAGAGAATAGCCCAGAAAGGCGAAATTCTTGTTGTTCCCGTAATGATAGAGAGTCATCATACCAGGCAGGAGCCTCACAGTGCTAGCCCTCCAAAAATTGTGAGCCGTCTAGCCTCTTAGACCCCGCAAAACCCTTCAAAATTAAGGATCTTCCTCCATGAGAAGAGGATGGCTGCTTCTCTTCAAATGGAGGAAAAAGTTAAAAAAATATGGCAACACGTCTTTGGAGGAGATGTCGAAGGATAAGCTGCTAACTTGTAGAGATCTCCATTTACAATAGAAATTTGAACCCATCTGCTCCCTCACAAGTTCAAGATGTCAGCCCTAAATCCGTACGATGGAAGTATTGATCCGATGGACTATCTAAACCATTTCTACACTCTCCTAAACTTTCAAGGCTAAGATGAGGCAGTAATGTGTCTATATTTTTCCTTGACTCTTAAAGGGGATGCTCGAGTATAGTTCTATTGGCCCTAATCGAATTCGATCAGAACGTTTCAAGATTTGGCTGATGATTTTTTGCCCCAATTTGCCTCCAATCAGAGAAAGGAGAAGCAACCATGGCATCTAGCCTGAGTCAAGCATGGGCCAAATGAAAGTTTGAAAATGTTCCTAGCTAGGCTCACGACTGAAGCTAGGAAAATCCCCCAAGCTTACCAATGAGGTGAAATTGAGCGCCTTTGTTTTGACCTTGGAGCCTAAGAAATTCTTCAAACATTTGGCCCACAAGGACCCGCAAACTTTTAAAGAGGCCAATGCCATTGCTTGAGCCTAGCCAGGAATGGGTAGAATGAGGGGATCAATTCTGTAGAGAATAGTGGAAAGAAACAGGAAGAACGGGGACCACATAAGTCTCTAATGACTAAGGAAGTAGCAGAAGTCCAAGCCAACGGCCTGGAGGGAGTTTAGGCTTCTAGACTTGACTCTTTTAAATGACTATTGTACCAATATTCTAATGTAAATTCGGGATGAAAAGTTCTTCAAATGGTTGAAGGTATTCAAAAACCTTAATGGAGGTGACTAATTAAAATATTGTCACTATTATTGGTGCGGGGGGCCACAATACTGAAAACTATCGAACACTGCAAAAGAAAATAGAATAGCTGATCTAGTAAGGACACCTCACCCATTTTCTGCAAATACTCGGGCAAACTTTCAAATGAGTAGATGGGGATGACATCAAGCAGCCAAGGAATTGAGTGGCAGGTGGAGTCGTGGACATGATTACCACACATCCAGCACAGGATGACGTTCCGGAGAGTTTAAGAATGACCGCCGGCCATAAGAAGCCAATGGTAGGAGTTAGAGATGATATTGTTAATTTTAGTAACGATGATGTGATACACGTAATTTTTTCACATTTTAATTGCTTGGTTGCACTCATATCTGATGGTTGCGTGAACTATTAGTTAAAACGAGTGTTTATTAATAATGAAAGTTTAAGAAATTTATTTTATCTCGACGTGCACTTTAAATTGGATTAAAAAGAAATCAAATGAAAACTACCAATGGATCCCTGTAAGGACTAGACAACTAACCGGTACCTATTCAGGAGGTTATCCAGCTTAAAGTTACACTGAACACCTATCTGAGGACGACCACCAAGATGATTTCTTTTTTGGTAGTAGACATTCCCTCAATTTACAATACTATCCTCGGACGCCCCGCATTTGAAGATAAAGTTTCTAACTCCATACGACATACGAGAAGTCCTTGGTGATCAGATAACCGAGCGGATATGTTACTTGTCTCAGATCACTCAGACACCCCCAGTCAACCAATTGAGGACCTCAACTTCCGTAATGAGATGACATTGTTGCAAGTTCAGTCTAGAGAGTTTATGGACCGAATCCCTTTGGACCATAATGATCCAAAGAAGTGCATCCGGATTGAAAGTTCTCTGTCCAAGCCCCTTCGAAGCCAGCTTATCGATTTTCTCCAACAAAATTCTCACATTTTTACCTAGATGCCTAGCGATTTATCAGGAATACTGATTGGAATAATAATCCATAAGTTGAGCCTATATCCCGGTCATAAACCTGTTCGGCAAAAACGAAGAAATTATTCGGTTAAAAAACTGATTGCTATTCGTGAGGCAGTAAAGAAACTGCTCGATATTGAATTTATCAGAAAAGTTCAATATCCAGACTGGTTATCTAATATGGTCATGATTAAGAAGAGTAATAGAAAATAGAGGATGTGCGTTGATTTTACTGATGTCAAGAAAACATGTTTGAATGATAGCTTTCCATTACCGAGGATTGATCTGCTCGTAGACTCAACGTCCGAGTATAAACTGTTGAGTTTCATAAACGCATACTCAGATTATAACCAAATTCGGATGAACTCAGAGGACGATGAGCACATGTTGTTCAATGTCCCTCGAGCACACCAGATGAAACTCAATCCGACAAAATGTACGTTCGGAGTGACCTCGGAAAAGTTTTGGGGTTTCGTTGTTTCACATCGAGGAATCAAAACAAACCTAAAGAAGATCGAGCCAATCCTTAACATGAATTCACCTCAAACCGTGAAAAAAAGTCCAGAAACTGACTGGGAAGTAAGCAGCACTCTTTCGCTTCTTGGCTAAGTCGGTCGAGAAGTACTTGTCTTTCTTTAAAATTTTGAGGGGAACAAAAGCCACCGGTTTTCAATGGACGATGAACTGCGAAATAATGTTCCGAGAACTCAAAGAGTATCTCTCGAACCCATCACTTCTAAATTCCCCTCTAGAAGGCGAGAAGCTGTATTTGTGTCTTACTGTGTCCGACACCACGCTAAGCTCGGTCCTGATTTCACAATAGTCCAATGGGTAGCAGCCTGTATACTATGTCAGCAAGATTTGGACCGACCCAGAGACCCGGTATTTTCATGCAGAAAGGATGGCTTTGTCACCTATGTATTCTACCTAGAAACTCCGACCTAGAAACTCCGACCGTATTTCCAGGTGTACAAAATTATTATTCTGATGGACTAACTGTTAAAAGGAATATTGCATAGGCTAGATATGCCAGGACAACTGGTCAAATTGGCGATTGAGTTGGACGAGTTCAATGTGGAGTTTTGACCGAGGCCAATTTTAAAAGCTCAGGCCCTGGCAGACTTCATTGTTGAAATAACGACCTCAACTTTAGAAACCATTGACCTCATTGAAGCTAACTATCAACAAAACACTCTAGCACGAACTTTGCACGTGGATGATTCCTCAATACAAGTGGGTTGTAGTGCCGGCATGGTCCTGAGAACACCTGATGAGTTAGAGATAAAATATTCAATGACTATCGGATTCCCAACAACCGATAATATCATAGAATACGAGGCACTACTTGCGGAATTTAGATTGGCCAAAGAGTGCTCAGCCAAAACCTAATCGTCTATTGTAACTCGTAATTGGTTGTTAATCAGTTCCAAGGAAATTTTAAGACTTGCAACCAACAGCTTTCCAAGTATCTCTCAAAAGTCTAAGGCCTGATTTTGGCATTTGATTATATGGAGATTATAGACATTCTAAAAGAAGAGAACGGAAAAGCCAACCGACTTGTAAGGGCTGCAGCGACCAAGGACACTAAGCAATATGTATGAAAAGTGCGTTAAGTCCTCAAAAATCCTAGTATAGAAGACCCGAAACCATAAATAAAGTAGATAGCTGATATTAACAACTAGATAACTCCCTACGTGTGATGCTTGTCCGTTAGCATTTTACCAGAAAACTCAGATGAGGCCAAGCGTGTGAAAAGACAACAGCCTAGTATACCATTATCGATGAGAATTTGTATCGACGTTGGTACTCTATCCCACACCTACGGTGTCTCACGTCAAAAGAGGCTAACTACATGCTCAGAGAAGTACACCTCGACATCTGTGAATCCCACATTGTGGGTAAGAACCTTACTTTCAAACTCATGAAGGATACTATTGGCTCACCATGAAGCACTGGCTCGAATCACTAAGCAGAACACGACTGAGTTCATCCGACAAGGCATTGTATATAGATTTGGCATCCCTGAAGTCATAATGACTGATAACGGGACCCAGTTCACTAGCAAGCATTTCACGAAGTATTGTGTTAACTTGAGAATAAGATTGGTTCACACATCTATTGCCTACCCACAAACTAACGAACAAGTGGAGGTTGCCAACCGCACAATATGGCACAGTTTGAAAACAAAACTTGAAAGTATTGGAGGCTTGTGGGTAGACGAGCTACTATCTGTCTTATTGTTATATAGGATGATACCCAGATAGCCAACTTGGAAGACACCCTTTAGTCTATATTATAGGATTAGGACTGTCATACCAATGGAGGTCGGACTGCCCAATCTCCGGGTTAAATATTTTGACTCACGTAACAACTCACAAAGGTTTCGGGAGAAATTTGATTTACTTGAAGAAACTTGAGATATGACGCGATTACATACGGTGGCTTATCAATAAAGGATTGCCAAATATTGCAATAAGAAGGTGAGAACGCGCCAATTTGAAATGGGAGACTTAGTATTACGGAGCATTGAAGCCACTGACAAAATTATCGACTGGAACAATTTCTCACCTAATTGGGAGGGGTTGTTCCTGGTTTCAACCATTTTCAGAATGAGACGTACAAATTATGTACCCAGAATGGCAGACTAGTCCCGCAAACTTGGAATGCCTTTCATCTCAAAAAATGATGTACTTACGTCAGGTAAGATTAGTTTGCATCATTTGTAGTGTTTGTAAACTTTGTTACTTTTTTAATAAAATAATTATTTATTGTTTGTTCATATGAATGCTTGTTTGTTATTTCATAACATTGCATGACCTAAGTTGCCCTAAGTTTGGTGAGATCCATTTATCTGCCCCTCGAGCCACACTTGGTGGTCAATAAAACTCAGTCACAAAACTGAGCTGTCCAAACGAAGTTGGATTGTTAAAACTTAGTCACGGAGCCAAATGGTCCTAATAAGGTCGAAGGTTAAAAAATTTAGAGGGCTTTCTTAAAGCACGCATGCAAAGACCTTCAAAGTATAATTGTCAGATGACCATGGTCCAAAAAATTTAAATTAGATACACATGAACTCTGTTACCCCCAACTAATCGAGTGACGAAGGCCATGTGTGGGTGACGACTTAAATAATTTTAAGAGCCCGACAATTAAATATATAATATCGGCCAACTTATATTTATATACTTATATACATGTATGTGTGTGTATAAGTATAAACAAACAAGAGAGAGGGAAAGTGTCATTGACACAATAATATATAATTTTTTTCATTTTATCATAAAAGAATATTACAATTACAAGTATGATAAAAAATAAAAATAAAGTATAAAGTGTTTATTCTGGAGGATGATGAGGCTGGAAAGTTTTCAATAGAGGATCCCAAGAGTCCACATCATCTTTGGGACAGTATAACATATTTGAGTTATAGCGAGCGCTGGCATTCTTAGGATGCAGTATGAAAATTGAAATATTAGAAGCCACTATTTTAATAATGTGTCGGTAGAGGCCGACACTATTCCAATAATTGCGCTCCAACATCTGCTTGATGTCGCTCGGATTAATGGACATCCGAAGTGTTGGGATTTTTGGTCACTCCCGTGTGGGAACCATTGTTCGCCACACGTGACAATGTGGCCAAAGTGGAATAAAGGTTGGAGTGGTTACACTTGGTCGAAATGGTTTCACTTGACCGAAATGAAAGAAAGTCCGAAGTGAAATTCTGGAGAGGTTCATGGGCCGAGGACACCAGTTTATGACCAAAGACTTTGCCTGAAGGCTAAGGACATTGACTAACGACTGAAAACTTTGATTGAAAGCAGAGGATTCTGATTGAAGGACGAGAACGCTAAGTGATGGTCGAAGACATCAATTGTTGACCGAAGACATTAAGTAACAGTTGAGGATATGGGTTAATGGTGGAGGACACTGGCCAAAAGGTAGAGGACTTTGGTAAATAACCGAAGACAACTTGTTTAAAAAAGCTGATAACTTATAAAGTCTGCACAAACAGTTTTTTAGAAAGAAAAGTTGACTTTCAGAGCTAATAACTGATTTGTAGAGTAGGTCAATTGTTCTCGATAGGAAGGCATTTTACAGAGTTAGTGGTAGATTTTGTTGTGCACGTAACTGGCCTACAGAGTAGGTAGTCGCCCGGTACATATATATATGTGTGTGTGTGTGTATGTGTGTGTGTGTGTGTGTGTACTAAGTGCATTGAGAGGGTGAGAGTGCGAAAGAGAAGAAAACAGAGTGGAAACAAAGAGTCGCCATTTTGCTCTTGTGCTCTGTTATATGTTTTCTATTCTCCAAGGGGTTTATGTAACCAGAATTTTTATAACCAAAATTTACATAATAAAATTTTTATAGACTAAATATCTTGTGATTTTTCTCTCTTATTCAAAAGAGAGTTTTCATATAAAACTATATATTCTCAGTTCTTTCCCATCTCTCTCTGTTGTGTGTGTGATTGCTCATTATCTTCGTCCTCTCAAATTTATTATTCGACTAGCACTACTTTTCCATTCAAGTGGTATCAGAGGCAGGTTGTCAGTGCCAACTATTAAATCTCGTCGGAATCCATGGAGGTAGGCAATGAGATGATCTCTTTGAATGGCTCAAACTATAACATATGGTAGAGTAAGATGTCGGACCTATTATTTATTAAATCAATGCATATTCCGGTATTTGCCACTCAAAAGCCTAAGACGAAATCGGAAGAGGACTGGGCTTTTGAGTACAAGCTAGTGTGTGGCTATATTCGATGATTTATAGATGACAATGTATATAACCACATCAGGAGTGAGACTGATGCAAAGGCTCTGTGGGAGAAGTTGGAGACACTTTACGCTTCTAAGGCTGGCAACAATAAAGTATTTTACCTGATGAAATGAATGTAGGTGTGATACAGGAACAACTCGTCCATTGCCGACCACCTAAATGAGTTTCAAGGGTGCGTTGATCGACTGAATAAGATGGGCATTAAATTTGAAGACAACGTGTTGGGTTTATGACTCCTAACAACTCTGCTTGACTCATGGAAGGTGATAAGAATTACCATTGCCAACACTGCGACAAACGGCATGGTAATACTTGAGATAGTAAAAGGAGCTATGCTGAATGAGAAAATGGGATGTCGATTATAAGGGACCTCCACCTCTCAGCACTCTGAAGTACTGGCGATTGAGTTACGGGGAAGGAGTAAGGGACGCGGTCCTAAGTCTGGAGAGAATGGCCATAATAAGTCTCGGTTGAAGTATTAAAACCACAAGTGTCATTATTGTGGCAAGAAATGCCACATTAAAAGGCACTATTATAAATGGAAGCATAAAAGCGTAGGAAAAGAAAGCAGAGTCAAGAAGAGACGATGTAAGGAGAAGGCCTCAGTCTCGATCGTAACTGAGGGTGACCTCCTGCTTACTTGTGAGACGGATGATGTGGTAAACTTCGTAGATCACGAGTTCAACTGGGTGGTGGATACAGGTGCTTCACTCCATGCCATGTTCAGAAGGGGACTGTTTACATCTTACACTTCGAGAGATTTTTGAGTGTTGAAAATAAAAAATAAAGAAATGTCTCGGGTCGTTAGCAGAGATGACGTATCGGTTGTCACCTACAATGGGATGAGGTTGTTGCTGAAAGACGTCTGACATGTGCTTGATATCCGATTGAATATGATCTCAGCTGGTAGACCGGACGATGAAGGGTATTGCAATACCTTCTGTGAAAGAGTACAGAGATTGACTAAAGAGTCTCTAGTCGTTACTTGTGGGAAAGGTCTCTGACTTGTATGTGGTGAAAGCATCTACAGTGACCAGAGAGGTGAACACTGCAAGTAGTGAGGAGTCTTCAGATCTGTGGTACTGTCGATTGAGCCTCATGAGTGAAAAAGGATTGAGCCACCTGGCCAAGAAAGACCTTATTTAAAGTGTAAAAGAGACTAGCCCAAGGACTTGTTCTCACTGCATGGCAGAGAAGTAGCGGTGACTCTCATTCCGAGGAGACTCGTCTACCAAGAAGGCCATGCCACTTGAACAGGAACACACTGATGTGTGTGTGCCGTTCAAAAAGAAGTCATTTGGAAGCGCACAATATTTTGTTTCATTTATTGATGAATACTCAAGGAAATTGTGAGTATACCCACTTAAGATAAAGGATCAAGTCCTTAGAGTATTTGAGCATTTTCATACTCTGGTTGAATGACAGACAAGAAGAAAACTAAAGTGCATTTGAAGTAACAATGGCGGTGAATACATTGGAGCATTTAATGACTATTATCAGTTGCATGGTATTCGGAATTAGAAGACACTGTAAAAAATGCCATAACTGAACAGGGTGGTAGAGCGCATGAATCATACATTGATGGAGAGAGTCAGATGCGTACTCTTTGAAGCAAAGCTATCCGAATTATTTTGGGCGGAGGCCTTGACAATCATTGCTTACGTCATCAATAAATCACCATCCGACCAATTGAATGAAGAAGTCCTAGAAAAGATGTGGTCCAGGAAAGAACCGTCTTATGACCACCTCCTGATATTTGAGTGTAAGACCTTCATCCATGTCCCAAATGATGAAAGGATAAAGTTGGAGTCGAAGACAATGCAATGTGTCCAGGCTATGGGGAAGATGAGTTTGGATTTAGACTCTACAACCCAATTGGATGAAAGCTTATCAGATTAAGGGACGTGGTATTTGTTGAGGACGAGACCATTGATGATATCGGAAAAGAGAAGAACGCAGTGTTTGATATCGGTCTGACTAGTATTGAAATCATCCGACTGGAACCTCTTTGTCAAGAGGTTGATGGCCAAGGCATGGCCGGGGAAGGCAATGAAGAGATTCTGATGCCTGATAAAGATGAAGATGGCGGCAACGTTACTCAGCCGACCGAGGTCGTTCCTGTCCAACGATCTTCTAGAAACTGATGCCCATCAGTTCGCCTATAGGCCAGTGTGTATGTTTTATTCACAGATGAAGGAAAGTTAGAAAGCTTTAAAGAAGCTATGAAAGGTGATCACAATGCGGAGTGGTTGGAGGCCATGCAGGACGAGATGAGTTCACTACTTGAAAACCATACGTTCGAGCTGTCGAGTTGCCGAAAGAGAAAAGAGCCCTGAAGAACAAGTGGGTCTTCCACCTGAAGACCAACAATAGCACCTCGCAACCGAGGTACAAAGCGTAACTGGTTATAAAAGGCTTTAACTAGCAAAAAGATGTTAATTTTGATGAAATTGTTGCCCCAGTCGTGAAGATGTCATCGATACAGGTTGTATTTGGACTGGCAACTGTCCTAGATTTGGAAGTAGAGTATTGGATGTGCGGACGACATTTTTGAATGGTGATCTGGAGAAGGAAATCTACATTAAGCAATCAGAGGGATTTTGTGTTAAAGGGAAGGAATATTTAGTGTGTCATCTGAAGAAAAGCTTGTATAGGTTAAAGTAAGCTCTGAGATAATACTACAAGAAATTTGAATCTATTATGGTAGGTGAAGGCTACTAAAAGACTATTTCGAATCAGTGCGTTTTTATTCAAAGGTTTTCGAAAGACGATTTTATTCTTCTCCTACTCTATATGAACGATATGCTAATTGTTAAGCGTAATTTCTTCCGGGTCTCTGAATTGAAACGACAGCTCAAAAAATCCATTACTATGAAGGATTTGGGGCCAACGAAATAGATTCTGGGTATCAGAATATTTCACGACCGTAAGGCAAGGAGATTATGAATATCCCAAGAAAGTTATGTGAAGATGCTCCAACGCTTTAATATAGACAAATCCAAATCGATGAGTACTTCGCTAGTGAATCATTTTAGACTAAGCAATTGGCAGTGTCTGACCTCAAATGTTGAGAAAGCCAGTATAAGAAGCGTACCCTACTCTTTGGCTGTAGGTAACTTAATATATGCTATGGTGTGCACGATGCTGGATATTGCATATATCGTCAGCACAGTCAGTCGATTTCTGTCCAATCCTGGAAAGGAGTACTGGTCAGCAATAAAGTGGATATTGAGATATCTCTAGGGGACTTCTAAGATATGTCTATATTTTGAAAGTGACTGGCTTCTATTGGTAGGATACACTGACGTTGATATGGCCGGTGATATTGACTCCCGAAAGTCCACAATAGGATACCTTGTCAAGTTCGCCGAAGGGGCTATTTCTTGGCAGTCAAAGTTGTAGAAATATGTTACTCTTTCAACCATTGAGGCAGAATTCATTGTCGTAATTGAGGCCAATAAGGAGATGCTATGGATGAACTTCTCATTCCACAGCAATGAGATGTTATGGAGGAACTTGGTTTTAAATAAGAGAAGTACGTAATACTTTGTGACAGTCAAAGTGCTATATACCTTTATAGGAACTCCTCATTCTACTTGAGATTGAAACATATTAGTATACAAATTATGTGGATCAAATATATTCATTAATAGTCTAAATCATGACACATACGTAACTTATTTATTTAGGTGTCTAGAGATAGACCCCAATTTGATGAAAAAAAAGAAAAAGTTGTTGAAATTTTAATAAAAGGGTCCGTTGAGCGCCTCCGGGCTATGTGATAATAGATCCGAATACTTGCCCTTGATAGACTTTCAGATCATAATTGTTTGAGTGAAGATCATGAATTTTTTTCTCTTATTTTACATATAATGGATTTATCTGGACCATTGGAGGCAGGGTGGGGCCCGTAGCTCAGACGTCATCCTCACCTTCTTCCGGCTTATCATCGGCATTTGCTGACAAAAGAGATCTTTTTTTACCTATTTAGTATTATTTAGTAGGATTCCTAAAATAGGATTGTAAAGCGGGTTGTATTATTCAATTTTGGGTTATTTTCTCAATTCAAATTAAATGTATTAGATGAGAGATGCCATTGACACGGGATTGCTGTTACTTGTAAAAGTTTAAACCGAGGAGAATTGGTCAGACATTATGATCAAGATACTGTCAAAGGGGAAGCTCGAAACTTGTTGCAATACAGCTGGACTGACGGATTTCGTTTTCCCACGGTCGTGAGAAAATGTTTGTTGGGATTTTGAGTCACTCCCGTGTGAGAAGTATTGTTCGCCACGCGCGCTTGCATATGCAACGATGTGGCCAAAGTGGAATAAAAGTTGGAGTGGTTACACTTGGCTGAAGTGAAATAAATGCCAAAGTGGTTTCACTTAGCCGAAATAGAAGAAATTTCAGATTGAAATTCTAGAGAGGTCCAGGAGGCCGAGGACATCAGTTTATGACCGAGGATTTTGCCTGAAGGCCGAGGACATTGACTAACAATCGAAAACTCTAATTGGAGGCCGAGAACTCTGATTGAAGAACGAGAACTCTAAGTGATGGTTGAAGATATCAGCTATTCACCAAGGACATTAAGTGACGGCCAGGGATATGGGTTAATGGCCGAGGACTTTGGTCAACGACCAAGGACAACTTTTTTGAAAAATTTGGCCACCTGTAAAGTCTAGGCAAATAGCTTTTCAGAAAATGAAGTTGACTTTCAGAATCGGTAGTCGATTTGTAGAGCAGGTTAACTATTCTCGACAAGAAGGTGTGTGGTAGAGTTGGTGGCAAGTTTTGTTTTGCACACAACTGGCCTACAGAGTAGGTGGTCACCCGGTGCCTATATATATATGTGTGTGTATAACCACATTGAGAAGGTGATAGTCCAAAGGAGAAGAAAACAGAGTGAAAATAAGGAATCGTCATTGTCCAACCGGTACTACTTTTCCCTGCAACGAAGCTCACTCTCTTGCTTGAAGTTCTAGTCCCAAAGGACGGCATACTTTTGCTTCATCACAGATAGCTCACATTCAAGTTGGAAAGTACACTACTCTAAAGTCAAGGACTTCTCTTTTTCAACATAATCATGAGTCAAGCGGTTGGTAGTGCAAGTAAGACAATGGGAGATTTCTTGAAATTGTAAAGAAAAAAGAACAAGTCAATGACTATGAAGAAAGTAATAAAAGTACTAAAGAAGGATTCCGTCAATGCGTTAGAGATAAAGGGGCTCCCTGAAGGAACATCACTTGTAGGAACCTCCACAGCCTCTTAGATCTCAGACTCTGAGGGCTCTTCAACAGCCACCTCATGGACTCTTTTGGCAAAAACATCCCCCTCAATCTCAAGCACTGGAGGCTCGGAACCAAATGTTTTGACTATTGCTTCCAAAGTTACTTCTGGCTCAACCTTAGACATGGGGGCCTTCAAGAGAGGCACATATGTCACCATGACTTGCCTCTCGGCCTCTTCTTCTGGCTTAGCCTCGGGTGTTGGGGACTCTGGAGAATGCACCTCTGCAAGTTCAGCATGGCATTTCGAAGTAACCACCTCAATGATGCTGACTACCTGGAACTCAATTAATGGCATCTCCTCGGCCTTGCCAGATTGAGTCTTGCTAATTTAGGATACACCCTCAACAAAGCTAGTACGGATGTCTGGCAGGGGCTCTTCGGATAGCGGTGGCAGAATAGGCAACACCCCATATGAAGTAAATGTCGAAGCAGGGATCAGCGCGTCTTCAGCTCCATCCTTAACAGCAAACTCCGAAGGCTCACAGCTTTAATTTGGCCCAATGGCCCCAAAGGCTTGGGCCAAGGATGATGTAGAAGTTGGGTCCACTCTGACCGACGGACTCTTCCTTTTTATTAACCGATTGGTGGTGGCTTCATCGTTAGAAGAGGATGTGACCGAGGCCTCTCTATGCTCGGACACTTGGGCCGATGGCTCTTTTATTTGAAGAGGTTTTGCCTTCCTCTTATACTTCATTTTATGAACCGACGGTGTTAGGGGAGTGTTCGACCCCTCTAGTACAAGCTCCCATTTAGCCTGAGTAAGAAATTCGACCAACAACTATCGGTTCTTCTTACTCTCATTAAAGGAGCCGGCCTTTTCTTTGAGAAGATCAGTTAATGCCTTGGTCGACTCCTTCTCATACTCCATTTTTTCGAAATTAAAAAACGAGGAGACTCAGCCCTATTGATTCGAGAGCTCCCATCTAATTGGAGCTGCCAAGTAAAAGAACCGATCCTTCCAACTCTTTGTTGAGTCAGGGTTTCCCCCACTCAACTCAAAATCAGGCCATGGAGAGATCGAAATCCAGTCAACTTCGTGATGGAAACGAATAATAACTTTTATAGCCCTAGTGTCAAATACCAAGTCATGAATACGGGCAAAAACACACAAAGAAACTAAATACCTTACTGCGTTTGGTTACAATCTAGCGATCGGAATGTGAAGGTCCACCATTATTTTGTATAGTTTCAACGTTAAAGAAAAATAGAAACTGCCTTTTAGATGGGTCTCGTAGATAGTGATGTAGCCTTCTGGTGAAGGGGCTCTACCACTGACTCCAGGCAGGAGGTATCAACAGGCTCAAAATCTTATACTGAGCTCGAAGGTGAGAACTGATTGAATATCGTTGATGCCGGAAGCCATTAAAGAAGAAATGTTTTTGGAGATGAAAAAGGTGACAAGAGAATTTCAAAAGTGTAGCAAGAAATGAAGGGTTTAAAGGTATGGAACGAAGAATTTGAAGCCTATTTATAGATGGGGGCGCCTAAGTCAATACAACGCCATTGAAATTGAAATTCAAAAGCCACGCCTAATCTTGTGGCCCAAATCGATGGATGCGCCCAATGGCTTTATTCAACCAGTTAGCTTCTTGAACGAAGATGAAACCAATGCCAACGGCCAATGCGGTTTCCCTCTCTTATCTTGAAATAACGGCCTCAGACATCGGTTGGAACCACTAGCTGAGCAAAAACCTTATCCACTTAACAGTTTTCTGGGCGGTTGACCAAAAAGTCAACTGCCCCCAACTTCTATAAAATCCCTTTCTTTCCAACAGAAAAGGGGTCGACGCTCAAATAAACAAAAGGCAAATCAAATACGCTCAGTGCGCATTCTCTCTTTCAAATTAAGATTCTTTCAGAAAAACCAAACCCCTAAATGAGAAGTAATTTTACTAACATTGAAATTTACATCATCTTATTTTCCTTTTTTTAAAGAAGGATTCTAATTTAAGCGTTGAAAGATATATCGATGAGTAAGTCCCGTTAAATCCTTTGACCATATTTTGTATTGCACAGAATTCAAATTAAAAACGTATAAATATTGGATCTGCTACAGATCCGATGGACACAACTTAGCTCCCTAATTCGGACTATAATCAAGATCATCGGACGTATCATCAAAATGTGTTATAAAATTGATATTTTTCTCCATCAAAGCATTATGAATTTCCTTTTTCATAAATTACTTAACCAAGTCGTAAACTCACCCAATTATAAATGGTTTAATAAGAAAATCTTTATTTCATACGGGAAATGGAGAAATGCCAAGCGAATGTTAAACGTATTCAACATTTTTGATAAAACATACTTAATTGGGCATTTTAAAAAATTGTAACAATGTTAAAATTATTCCTAATATTTAGCAATGTCTTTTTCCTTAAAAAAAAAATTATTCGCAACTTCTATTTTAATATGATGGGTACACCAGTAATGGGCTGGCTCAAGGAAAGGTCAACAGAAGTCCAAGAAGGTCGGTCAACAATTTTGACGGCCCAGTAAGAAGACGGGCCCAAAAACGGGAAAGCCCAAGACAGTCAACGTTGGCGTTGACCGTCTTAACTTCCAACTCCCTCACAGACGGTCAACTCAAGGTTGACCAGTTTGATTGGACCTTTAGAAACTTTACTACAGTGATGGGCCTATTCCATTCTGGCCCACAACCCATCAGTTGATTGCCGGCTATTCTCCCTTCGTTCTCCGCGAAGGCGGCCAATACCACTGACGGTCAACTCAGATGTTAACCGTCAGCGCCCTATACATTGAGCCCAAATAACGCCTTTCTACAGTAATGGGCCTTCTCCGTTTGGGCCCACCACTCATCAGACGGCCAATCACAGCTTTCCACGCGTCTCCCACGATTTCAACTGGCGCCAAAAGGGATATCAACAATCTTGACACCTCCCATATAAGGAAAGTGCCCGATTCCTTGCCAGCCAAGGCACCTCAACGGTAACATGCTGAGAAGAAAAGAAATCAGTTTGGAAAGTGGACGGCCGTCTCACAAGGCAACAATCCTTCACAACTTGGCAACAGGCATCAACCTCCAGGAGGAAAGCCAGTCGGCAGATCACAAGGACGATCACTCCTTCCAAAGAAGGGGGATCACCATCTTCACCATAAAGGAAGCCCTGGGTTCATCATCCAGGGCAGGCTTTCTGGCATGCTTTGGGACACGCTCTCTTTGACGTCTGCATTAACACAGAAAAACCCTAAGTGCTCGGAGAAATTAGCTCTCTCTCTCCGGGCATCCAAACACTTAAACGCAATCGAACTCCAAGGCAACGGACGAGTCTCTACAGTCGTTCTCTGCCTTCCCACCATCCAGATACGAGAAAGGCCTTGCGTCTCTCTGACATCTGGAACAAAACACTCTCTGTCCTTCTCCCATTGCTCCCTCTCTATTTTCAGTTTCTTTCCTCTTGAAGACTGTTTTACTGACTTGAACGTCGGAGTGTTTTCGGTGGGATTACATCCCGCCATTAACGCTGACCTCTTGTTTACTTTAGTGGTGTGCAGGATTCGCACTCAGTGAACGGAGCCGATTCAATCCATTCAAGTGAATTCGAATCTGTTCGAAGGCAGATCCAGGTACGCATCATTGGCGCCATCTGTGGGAAGCGCTTACGAAAAGCCTACCATAAAAAACCTGCACAAACTCCCTCTGTCACCTTCTGCTTCTACGATGGTGAACACGAGAGCACAGGCTAGCGATCCCACTAGAGAGACTGCTAACCCCAACCAAGACCATGCTGCTGATGTCCTGGTCAACGGGGCCACAGGCGGGGTTCCACCGCCTTATTTTCAACAACTGGTGGAGTAGATGCAGGCTAATAATCTCCTGCTCCAGTTACTCTGCACACAGAACGAACAACGGCAACAAGCGGCTCCACCCGCGGCCATTCCCGCTCCTGCCACCAAAAAGGGTGGCCAAAGGAAGAAGAAGCCGGCCAAAAGGCCTGCCAAAGCCGGGAACAATCCGGCTCCGGCGTCCTCCCGCGTTCCTGGCCAGAACAGGCCAATGGAACGCTCCGGGAGTACGTCTCCGACAGAGAGCCCAGAAAGAAGAAATCCGCGATACTCTAGGGCGGAAGACCATCACGCAGTCCAGGAGCGAGCCTCCCGGACTCCCAGGTCCACTGGTGGCAGCAGCCGACCGACTGCTGAACCCGCCGGGGACAAGACGGAGTTGAGAAATTTCCTCAACTCCAAGCGATCAGCAAACGCTACTCGCGCCGATCCGCGAGTGAATCAAATCTGGAACCACGTGTTCCAGAATGACGAGCGCGCCATCGACTTGGACAGGTCTCCTTTCACTGTGGAGATCTTGAACCATCCACTGCCGTCGAAGTTCAAGATGCCGACCCTTGACTTATACGATGGAGGCAGTGATCCGGTTGACCACCTGGATCACTTCCGCACCTATCTAGGTCTACAATGGCTAGAAGACTCGGCAATGTGTCGCTGCTTCCCGCTCACATTGAAGGGAGACGCTAGAATCTGGTTTCACCATCTCCCTTCAGGCATTGTTAGCAGTTTTCGTGAACTCATGGATCTCTTCCTGGCTCAATACGCTTCGAGCCGACGGGAAGAGAAGCAGTCGTGGCACCTCTACCACATAAAACAGAAACCGGGAGAGAACCCACGGCGTTTCCTGGATCGCTTCGTGGCTGAGGCTAGAAGGATCCCCAGGATCACAGAGGAGATGAAACTGGGCAGCTTAATCTCGGCACTTACTTTCGGTGACTTTTTCAAGCACCTTGTCCACAAGAACCCTCAGACCTTCCGCGAGGCAGAAACCATTACCAGGGCCTACGCTGCAATAGAAGAGGCCAACGAGGCAAAACGTCCTGAGCGGGCGAATTAGCCTCGGTCGTTCCCTGGTGAAGGGAAAAGAAAATTCACGGGCGGAGAACATCCCTGCCAGAAACAGCGCCGGACTGGGCCCCTAGAGCGCAGAGACTACGGGCCCACCACTTTCACACCCTTGACAGACACGCGCTCCAATGTCCTGATGCAGATCCGCGAACCTGAAGTCACTCCAGGCTCCATGGTCGTTCGCGCAATGGGGGCTCGATATACTCAGCCCATTTCCAATTGCCACGGGGTAGAGAAAGTTTATCATCGCGGGCATCGACTACTTCACTAAATGGGTCGAGGCAGCCCCGCTTGCAAAAATCACAGAACACAATGCTCTGGAGTTCCTTTGCCAGAGTATTGTCTACAGGTTTGGCGTCCCAGAGGTTGTGGTGACTGACAACGGGACCCAATTTTTGGGAAAACGCTTTACCAAGTATTGAACCAGCCTTGGGATCAAGCTGGTCCATACTTCGGTGGCATACCCCCAGGCCAACGGGCAGGTGGAGGTCACAAACCGTACGCTACTCCCCGGGTTAAAAACTAAGTTGGAGGATGCCGGGGGCTCCTCGGCTGACGAGCTCCCATCCGTCCTCTGGTCATATCGTACAACCCCGAAGGAACCAACGCGCAAGACACCTTTCAGCCTCTGTTACGGGACTGAAGCGGTAATCCCTGTCAAAGTCGGGCTCCCAAGTCTCAGGGTGAAGTCCTTCGACCCACAGATCAACTCCCAAAAAATCAGGGGGCACTTGGACTTGCTAGAGGAAGCCCGCGACGCCGCCAGAATACGGACAGCAGCGTACCAACACCGAGTTGCCCGGTACTACAATAAAAGGTGAAAGCCCGACAATTCGACGTTGGAGACTTGGTCCTACGAGGCATCGAGGCCACCGGCAAACTGGCCGGCAGAAACAAACTCTCTCCCAACTGGGAGGGACCTTTCCTTATCTCCGCCGTCCTGTGCAACGGAGCATACAAACTCCGAAACCAGGACGAAAAGTTGGTCCCCCGAACGTGGAACGCGACCCACCTGAAACGCTACTTCCAATAGGGATCCCAGGTACGCACTGACTCACTCATGTACATCCATTCGCGTACTTGTGTAATTGTGTAAAATAAGGAGTTTACTTAGCATATAGAATCCTAGGTCTTGCATATATGAATTGTGTTTGCCTTGCAGGTTTTTACTCGACCTAGACTGTCCCTAAGTCGGGAGGGTATTCACCCTCTCGTTAAACCCTAGTCATTTAGGTGGTCTAAAAAGTGGTCTGAAATCCTGGTCATCCAGGTGACCCATAAGCAGTCTTAAACCCTAGTCATCTAAGTGGGCCATGAGCGGTCTGAAACCCTGGTCATCCAGGTGGCCCATGAGCGGTCTAAAACCTTGGTCATCCAAGTGGCCCATGAGCGGTCTGAAACCTCGGTCATCCGAGCGGCCCAATAGCGGTCGTACTAAACCTTGGTCATCCAAGTGGCCCATAGCGGTCTGAAAACCTTAGGGGGCAAGAATGGCACACGCGACGACCTCCTTTCGGGGAGCAGCAACGTCAGTCAACGACGGTCGAAGGGAGAAACATTTCTTCTCCAACATTGGCAGCCCAAGTCTTCACTTGCACGGCGCCACCAGGCTGGTTATTACAACCGCCTGCCCGGCTTAAGGATCATACTCCTTAGGCAGCCAGCCAACCAAGTTGGCTACCCCACGCACCAACCTTCTCTATGAAAGGATAGCGTGATTAAACAATAACGAGAAGCATTCCTTCTCTAACACTGAACTACCCAAGTTTTCGCTTGGATAATAACGCGAGGCTGGTTAGTGCAACCACCCGCCGAGCCTGGGGACTCAGCTCCTTAGGCAACCGATCAACGGTCACCGGCCGACCAGGTTGGCCGCCCAATGCAGTAATATAAGCATATACTAAGCAATAAAAGACAATAGACACTGAACTAAAAAAAGCTTCCATTTTATTGCTCACAAAGTATGTTATAATTTACATACGGTCCAAAAAATAAAAAAATGCAAAAGGCTACAGGGGCGGTGGACCACCCTGGCTGTCTCGGGGCTCTCCCACCAGATCTTCCTTGTGTTGCGCTGCGCGGTTCCTTTGATTAATGAACTCCACTGGGAAGTCAGGAATGACCAACCGCGCGACGTGACGTCCAATGTTGAGCCCATCCAACAGCCGGACGTGTAGTGCGCCCCCGACCTCATGGAGGCTCATCCGAGTAGCCAGCTCGCTCTCTGCGGCGGTAGCTTGTTCTGCGAGGCATTTGTTGCTCGTTTTCATTCGACCATCCTCTTCCTTTAGGCGAGCAACCTCCGCCTTCAGCTCAGCGTTCTCCGTCTCCATGCCCGCCATAACAACCTCAAGAGCAGCTGTCTGCTCGCGGAGCTTTTCTCCTGAGGCGGCTAGCTTGGCATCTAGCCAAGCTATCTCAGCCTCCCGATCTGTAATGATGCGATCGCGCTGTTCCTTTTTTTGAGAGACAGCTGAGGCCAATCTTCTTGGCTGTACCGGACAAAAACAAAGTGTGAGTTCATAAACATAAAGAAAAAATACAAGGGAGCCGTTGCAGAGGTCATACCTCGTAAGTCTTCCTGTAGGACCTCACAGGTCTGGACTCCAGGCCTGGCCCAGCTGGTGGTGGGATCGGAGATGTTGAGCCAGGAGCACCCTCTCGCGCCGAACACGCCGCTGCCTCATCCAAAATGCGATCCAAAAACTCATCATCATCAACGGCAGCGGCGGGCTCCTCTCCTGCAGCCACTGGAGTAGTCGCGGCGGGTTTTTTCTTCCTGGCTGCCCTTGGAGCAGCTACTGGAGGATCAGCCCTCGTCGACGGCTCCACAATATAAATGCGTGAACCCTCGGGCACGTCGCGAGCTGGCTCCTCTGCAGATCCCATCCAGGCGGCGCCTGGAACCAACTTCCCCGCAGGCTGGGCCAGAACAACTCCTCCGGCATCCGCCGGCCTGTCCTCAACGGACCTCTCCGCTCCAGAAGTGCTGCCAGGTCCGCCGCAGATCCCGGCAGCCACGAGATCGATCTGCGAAGAGGAAGATGAGGGCGTAGCAGTCACCCTCTCAGTAGCCTCCTCCGAGGACCTTGGTCGAATGATCAATTTCTTTGAGACCTCAGGACTCACCATTTTAATCGGAGGGTGCGGCTTTTGAATCGGTGACGGCGGCCCCCATTTAGCCTTCTCTGTCTCCTCCCGGGAAACCAAGAAGTCCCTTCTAAACTCGTCAGGGTTAAGCCGTATGGCCTTGGTCAATCAGGCATAGGCAGAGGTCTCCATCGCAGACGGTGTACCAAGGTGCACCTCTGGAACCTTACCCCAGTTCCTCGCAAGGGGCTACTTCTCTCCCACTTTAACAAAGAAGAACCGATTTTTTCAGTTCTTCAGGGAGTCGTGAATGGCCTTATTTATTTTTATCCCAGTACGGGGGCTTAGTGAAATCCACTCCGCCCCCTGGGTTACCTTAAATATGACCTTAAGGCTAGACATCCTAAATTTCTGGATGAGCTTCCGGATAAAAATACATAACGTACAAATATACCTCACCGCATTGGCATAGAGATGGGCGATGGGCACTTGTAGAGCCGCCATGATCGACTCCAACTCCTCCGGCAATGGCAGACAGAGGCCGCTCCTCAGATGAGCCTCATAAATAGTAACGTTGCCCTCCGGTGGAAAAGCGGCTTTGTCATTCTTGCCTGGGACCCTCCAGACTGTCCCTTTAGGAATGTTAAACTTGACGCACAGCATTCTCTCTCAGATCAAATGAGAAATCAGCCATGAAAGCCATGATCAAAAGAAGCTTTAGGGTTTCTTTTGAAGAAGTGCGTCTAAGAAACAAGAACGAAGAAGACAAAGGTCTGAAAGCGTAACTGATTTCAAGAAATAGAAGGGAAACTTAAGCGCCAAGCACTTAAAGGACGCCGTCAATCTAGACACGTGTCGCCTTCTAACTTGACCCTGCAAAAGGACGGATCCCTGGAGCATTAATGATCAGGATCTCTGCCCAACCAAAGGAAGACACGTATCGATTTCTGCCTTGCAGTCTGGCCAAAGGCTGGCAAAAATCATTCCCTGAATTGACCAAGGACGGTCAATAATTCTGAAACTCCGGAATTGGCCAGAACGATCAACAATTCTGAAACTCCGAAATTGACCAGGACGGTCAACAATTCTAGAATCCGGAATTGGCCAGGACGGTCAACAATTCTGGTCAAACTCTCCTTTACGGTTTTAAAGGATTCCCACGAGGTCCTCAAGGCAAGAAAATACATCCCATCATGAACACACTGGAGGCCAGAAATCTGACCACCAGCATGGAGGGCTAGTGATGGGTACACCAGTAATGGGTTGGCCCAAAAAAATATCAACAGAAGCCCAAGAAGGTCGGTCAATAATTTTGACGGCCCAGTAAGAAGACGGGCCCAGGAACGGGAAAGCCCAAGACGATCAACGTTGGCTTTGACCGTCTTAGCTTCCAACTCCCTCACAGACGGTCAACTCAAGGTTGACCAGTTTGATTGGGCCTTTAGAAGTTTTGCTATAGTGATGGGCCTATTCCATTCTGTCCCATAGCCCATCAGTTGATCGCCGGCTATTCTTCCTTCGTTCTCCGCGAAGGCGGCCAACACCACTGACAATCAACTTAGATGTTGACCGTCCGCGCCTTATACATTGAGCCCAAATAACGCCTTTCTACAATAATGGACTGTTCCGTTTGGGCCCACCACTCATCAGACGGCCAATCACAGCTTTCCACGCGTCTCCCACGATTTCAACTGGCGCCAGAAGGGATATCAGCAATCTTGACACCTCCTATATAAGGAAGGCGCCCGATTCCTTGCCAGTTAAGGCACCTCAACGGTAACATGCTGAGAAGGAAAGAAATCAGTTTGAAAAGTGGACGACCGTCTCACAAGGCAACAATCCTTCACAACTTGGCAACAGGCATCAACCTCCAGGAGGAAAGCCAGCCAGCAGATCACAAGGATGATCACTCCTTCCAAAGAAGGGGGATCACCATCTTCACCATAAAGGAAACCCTGGGTTCATCATCCAGGGTAGGCTTTCTGGCATGCTTTGGGACACGCTCTCTTTGACACAGAAAAACCCTAAGTGCTCGGTGAAATTAGCTCTCTCTCTCCGGGCATCCAAACACTTAAACGCAATCGAACTCCAAGGCAACGGACGAGTCTCTACAGCCGTTCTCTACCTTCCCACCATCCAGATACAAGAAAGGTCTTGCGTCTCTCTGACATCTTGAACAAAACACTCTCTGTCCTTCTCCCATTGCTCCCTCTCTATTTTCAGTTTCTTCCCTCTTGAAGACTGTTTTACTGACTTGAGCGTCGGAGTATTTTCAGTGGGATTACATCCCGCCGTTAACGCTGACCTCTTGTTTACTTTAGTGGTGTGCAGGATTCGCACTCAGTGAACGGAGCCGGTTCAATCCATTCAAGGGAATCCGAATCTGTTCAAAATCGGATCCAGGTATACATCATAATATTATTTCTAATGATAAAAATTTAATTT
>JAODPA010078934.1:36550-60643 GCA_025585075.1 Nepenthes mirabilis | reverse complement strand
CATTTAACCATACAGGTAGAATCCATTCCTTTCATTTGCTTTTCTATTTCACTAATTTCAATTCTTTTTTTTTTTTGGTAAGTCACTAATTTCAATTCAAGCGAGAATTATTTTTTTTTCAAACGAATACATTTCTGATGTACTGTATTGCGAATGATTCTTTATTTTTTTATTTTTTAAAGGATATTACAATCTCGCTGTCGTCTATTTCTTGTTTAATCGCTGGACATGTATCCGTTAACCCTAGCCAAATCCATAAATGTAGTTAGTCCATAAAGTTTGATTAACCCAGCAAGAAAAGAAAAAAACCCAACAGAGGAATTACACGTTAAAATGGCTTCATTTGTAGGAATTAGACGGTGTGATGTCACCCCCCTCTCTATAACCTCTTTGTGTCCCTGTTCATGCTTTCCTCTATCTAAAACAATTCTGTCTTCTCCAACAAGTAAATTGAACCTTAGATTAGCCTTTGATGGCTATCGTGGCATTTGTCGGATTCCCAAAATCATACTGCGGAACCATAAATCAGATTGTATTGTTGCAGCCAACACTGAAGAGGTTGGTTTTGATACATTATGGTCGGGTTAAAATTTCAATGTCGATCGTTTTTAATAGCTTGGTATGTATTGCATTTTTGTGCACAATATGGTTGCTATTTGTTGCATCTAGGGCATTCTACGATCTTGAACTCAGTTGAATGGAAAAAAGTAAATTTGTTCGATAACTGTTGTGGATCATGCTAAGGCATTTTGGTGCTGAACACGGTGCCTGTGAGAGATTTCATGATATTGAACTCAGTCAAAATGGATAAAAGAGTAAATTTGTTAACTAACTGTTGTTTGCCATATACTTAATCCTTCACAACCATACACCCCAGTGAAGGTTCATACCTCTAAGCATGTGTGGTAAATAAAGAACTCTTTTTGGACTTGGATGGGTTGGCTGGAAGGGGGAGGGGGGGGGGGGAACCTTGCGTGAAAAAAATGACCATACTTTTTCCTTCAACACCATACACACCCGTAGAAGGTTCATGCCTCTTTGAATCTTTGAAGCATGTGTGTAACAAAGGATTCTTTTGGACTAGGTTGGTTACGTGGTTGGGGTGGGATGGTGGAGATTCAGGAGGGGGGTGTGAATAAGGTGTTGATAGAATTTGGGGCTTTAAGTCAAAATAGTTAACACTAGTGGAAAAAGAAAGTGATTAATTAGTGACAATAGAATTAGATTGAGAGATGTAAGCAATTAACTAGTTTTGGCATAGTTTGCTTTCCTTGCAGCACTTCGAAGATCACATCATCTCTTGGTGCTTTTTGGTCAGGATTTCTTTGATGAAGGTTTTATTAAACATTTGGGAATTAAAATCTAGTGGTTTTCTTCGCATCAAGTAGCACCTTACCGGACAACTCTCAAAAACCAATATGTTTTCTCTTAGCGGGTAACAGTCCCACCTATACAAAACTAGCAGTATTTTGAAGATCCATCAACTAACGAAACAACTAGACACTTTTGGTTCCTTAGACCCTTACTTTTAATACAAAGAATATTTAGAATAAATGTAACAAGTTAAGGTCAAATACTTAAAATTAATGAGCACTCAAGCGCTTATAAAGATTTGAAAATGATTTCTCAAACTTCTGTGGAGAAAGATTAGCCAAAGAAGCACTTGGTCTCAATCAAATATATTATAAAGGTATACTATTTTAGAGTCAAAGGCGCTGATTTAGCTGTTCCAACCATGTATGGCATGGATTCAAATTGGCTTTGACAGCAGCTAATCCTTTGAGATGAGCAATTTATAGGTCTAATTTGAATTCAATTCAAACTTGTTTTGAAGAATGATGATAAGCTTCCTAAAAATCTTTGTCAGAAGATTTTCGTTTTGAAGATTTCCAACTAAAGAAAGAGTTAATTTTGTACTACGTGATCTCCTTCTCCATCCCAAGTAGTTCATATGACAAGTCAGTTTTGCCTGAAATAAGAACTTTCTCAAACTTGGGGATACTCTCTGTCATCCACATTACTTCCTTCCTGAAGGTATCTTAATTATCATGAGATAATATACAACAAATATAGTAGTTTGAAATCTAAAGTTGATTTTAAAACATTATCTCAATTATCTTGAGATGATATGCAACAAATGTAGCAGTTTTAGGTGTAAAGTTGATTTTAAAACATTTCTTTTCAAGATTAGATGAAGATAGGAAGGATCTAAACATGCTTGATTGTGTTAATAGTATTTGATCTACACAGAATATTGCTTAATGTTTCATTTCTTTGTTTATGAGATCTTGATTGCTTGTGATTTGATTTGATTATATTTAGGGTTGTAATTATGGGATTTAGTTGATCCTATTTAGATTGTTATTTGGGAAATATATATATATATATTTTATTTAATGAAGGAGAAATCTGAAGAGAGAGCATTTAAACCCCAAAAAAACCACATTTGTCATCGTATCAGAATCCAAGAAACAAAAGTTGGCTCTCAGTTACTTTGTGTCTCACTTGACTATTGGAAGCCTTGTTTTCTTTTGGCTTTGTTTTCAGATTTTGGTTTTCTGCAACACGGTGGTTTTTGGCATTGATTTCTTGCCTTTTGATTTCTGGTATCCTAGGTTTACAATTTCTTGCCCTAATTCATTCATGGAGTTCTCCTGACTTTAGTGTTACATTTGTGAAAGATGATCTCAAATTCGGTATGGTGTGATTGATTCATCAGTAGCCTTGATTCTTTGGATTCTAGAGCAGGATCGATTACCATTGATGAGGGTTTAATTGCTTTGGATTTGTGTGCGTATGCTGGGCAATTGTCTAGTTATGGATTCCTTTTGGAGTGTTATTGCATGCATGCAGATTCAAGTATACCTGAATGTTCCCCCCCCCCTTCCTGGCGAGTTCTCTTGAAGCAAGGTTAGTTTTTGGATTTCTGTCAACATGGATTTGTGCTGTTTTTTGTAAGCAAGGCTCGGGTTCCTCTCCCTCATAATCTTTTAGTGCTCTTCTTATTGGTACGTTAGAAAATTCTGCTTTTTTAGTGGAAAGAATTGCTCCATATGGGAGTTTTAATATAAAATGTTTATAAAAGGAAAAAAAGTACAGAGTCATTTAGATGAATTATCTAAGGATCCCATTGAGTCAATGGAGCTTGATTGTGGCGACCAAAACCCGGAATGCCTAAACCCAACTTTGACCTATTATGTCGAAACTCAAATCATAAATACTCACTATGAATAAAATATCTATCACAAAACTCCTCAAATCATGAGGTAACATAAATGTCTATGTACAATTTAAAGCTCAAAGGAATGCAGTCCCGAAATAATATCCAACTATTATCTAATAAAGAAAAGAAACTTTCCATCTCCCATCATGAGAGGTAGCTAGACTTTGGCATCGTCTCTACCTATAAGCTACTCAGCAAAGGTACAATCTTTTACTAGCTCTACCGACCTGCTCTACTGTGGAACCAATAAAATGATATGATCAGCAATAATAGTACAGTAAGTGATATGATTAGCAATAATAGTAATCAATAACCATCTTAGATAACCAATATCAATGTGAGTAATAGTAACATCAATATTCTAACAATTGATGATATTTTATTTGAGACCTTATGCCAGGTCGTAACCACGACTCGAATATAACAATGATCGACTATCAAGGGGTTTCCACCGAACCTGAATACCAAAAACATATCTAGGATTCCACAAAATCCGAATATGTACAAGAATATAGGTTTCTTTGAACCTATCTTAATAGTGGTCATTGCTACATGAAATATCTCAAAAACCTCTTCTATTCTATTACTATGAACCAACAATCTCGTACTCCGGCCTCCAACAGCTAGGTAACTACTGCAAGGTAACTGATACTTAGAAGTTTAACATACGATCCATACTAATCTCTTGAAACTTTGCCACCGCAAGTGAGTAAATACCATTTATGTGAGTACTCCTCCCCCCACACAAGGTATAAGATATACTCCAACCTACTCCTTCCACTTACACAAGGTATAAGAGTTTCTATGTTCATATCTTCTATACCCACACAGGGAAAGCCTACACAGGGAATGAGATGTACTATGCTCATATTCTTGAGGCCCATATAGGCTCCATGTCCACATTAGGTCTAGGATGCTCTATACTTGAATCCTCAAGGCCCACATAGGGTCCCTGCTCACATTGGTCTAGAAAATGATACAACATGTCAAACTCATCATCCCTTGCTGTGATATCCTTCGTGCTGTTTAAAGGATTATAAGCATCCCTCCGATCTTGTCCTCAATTTACCGAGACATGAATTATATATTAAACAACCGTAAACTACACTACGGTTTCATAGGTTCTATATTCCTTGAGACTGCATTATTTTCATATAGTCTTCTTTATACAACCATTGATACCAAGAAGGTTATGGACATGAGTAAAGATAGCAAGAATAAGGAATATCCACGAATATATTAAGTATCCGACTTCTATTATTTCATTAGGCCCACTAAGCCATACGACCCAAACATGACACCACTTAGACACCAAGTCAAAAACTGGATCAAAACTGGTCCTTGGGCGTTGGACTGGCAACTTGCACGTCACATTGTACACCAAACCCATAAGATTCTATCCAGTAACTATTGGATTGATTAGTTTATTGATTTCATTTTTAAGACCATAAAATTACATATTATTTTATCATTATCGAATAAAACACATGAGTTATTGATTTTAACCAGTACTGACCCGGCGCTTGAGTGCCAGTCTAGTGCTTTTCAAGTACCGATTAATCAACTTAAGAAATGAGATCTGTACAATATAATCCAATATTAAAGCATCAAATAGCATATGCTTCGACATATAAATCATTTACAACTTATTAATACCCACTTCACTTCACCCATCATGACCAGCATGAATGCTTGCTACTAATGATTTTACTCGAGCTTTTGGCTACGCTATTGGTTATGTTGTGAGAATTGATGCCTGAGTGTATGACTGTGGGTGTTCCTGTGATGTTTGTGAGAAGAAGGCTCAAGCGAGCTAGGCACCCGCAAGAGGTTCATCAGAAGAAGGCTTGAGAGGACGTTGCAGGCAATCTGCGTGATTTTTACGAGAAAAGAGGCTTGACAAACTAGTTCCTAGATTCAACTCTTGTTTCCCAGACTTCCAGCATTTAATGTCAATTCTTTGTCAATCAATTGCTTTGGCTTTAGGTATTTGAAATCGCGTTTTGTTGATGTAATATTAAACTCAGTATATTGTGTAAGAATGACAAATTTACTGTTATGAAGATATTGATATATCATATAAATGATTTGCCTAAATATCATTCGTAACTTTAGCCAGGAGTGAGCTTAGTGTTTATCATTGACTTACTACACCTTGAGGTAATCGAACTCACATTTATTAATATAATATTAAATATGACATATTAGTGGAAGAATGGGATATTCATAGGCATGAATACATCTATTAAATGTATAAACAGTTGGCTTGAAAATGGTTCGGAGAATTCATTTTCCTCACCTGTCACTGTTTATGATCTTCTTCATGGAGTCTGGTACTGTTCACCACCGAATTATAGTATCTCAATTTTTATCAAATGAAGGTTATCCTTATTGAACAATCTGATCCACTAAATTCTACAAAATCTGAGCAAGACATGATAATCAAAGGACTCCTACATTTAGAGGTTTGTAATGATTTTCCGAAAATAGAGGACGTAGTAGGAGGTGTATTGGAATTTCATTTACACAGGAGTGATCATTCAACAACTATGGAGAGGCAATTTGCAACATGATTGCAAGAAGAAGAATTCACTTGTCTTGCTTTGATTTCCTTGGTTACAGCAGCAGCAGTAGTGCAACAACAAGGGCTTTTTGGCTCGCACTTTCTCGCTATACTCTCTCTAAGTAATGAAAACTAGGTTAACCATCTAAGATGAGGGGCGGCTAACACTTGTTAGGAAAATAATAGGAATAGGTGAGAGTGCATTTGAAGAGAGGGGAAAAATAGAGTTCATAATGCGAAGGCCTTGATTGGGATACCACTAGGGGGTGAATTGAGTTCCCCCATTAATTCTCTTATATCCTTTTTAATTGTTTGTTTAATGGTGGGATAACGTTTATTTACAATGTTACTTTTAGATAAGGATGTATGCATGGGAAGGGGGTGACGAAAATGAAGTAGGGAAGAGGGGCATGATTTCTAGTAGGTGTGGTGATAATCAATACATTTCACAAGGTAGAACTAATGTTTAGGATTTTAATTTTATATTAGTTCCTTAATTATTTAGTTTCAATTTTCAATTATAGACACAAGCATAAATTAAAGTATCCATAAATCCTAATTAATATTCCAAGACATTATTGTCGATTGATAAAACTTAACCAAAATACCCTTTTGAAGTTTTTGGGAACCAACTCGTCCAACCTCTTCATGAAGTTAGCAGACACTTGCCTACAATTTATTGAGTTTCAAAAGTTATCATTTGTTCAATAATTACCTCTACTGATGACCACCACAGGTAAAGAGCCATTGAACTCGAATTGAAACATTGGGGTATTATATTGACAATGGGGGAGAAGGGATGCATTTTGTCTCCATTGTTGGGTTTAATTTAACCATGTATGACGGTAGCTTTCAGTCCTTTACTGTTAAGGAGATGTGTGATTGTCTTGATTAAATTTATAACCAAGATGATAATGTTTGGAAATTCCAATTTAAATTCGAGATTGCTAACTATAAACAAGGCATTCTCTCTATCAGACAATTCTTTAATGGATTTCGTAATTTGTGGAGTAAATATATTTGGATAGTTAATTCTAATGTTTTGAAAGTGGCACTAATAGCATTACAAGAAGTTTCTGCTAAGAGCATTAGGGATTAGTTTATGATGAAAATAAGACCAGAATTTGAGATTGGATGGGCTCAGTTGTTAAATTGTAATCCTCTCTCATCATTGGAAGTATGCTTGGGGGAAATTTCTCAGAGAAGAGCAGTGTTTAGCTATATCTTAGCATGACACAAGAGGTAGTGACTTTTGAGATTGTTAATGTGGCATATGCCACCCAGGGAAAGGGAAAATTCATGTCTCTATCTCTTTGCTACATTTCTGAAGAATTCGGACATATTGTAAAGAAATGCAGTAATAAATTATGCAATTCTTGCTAACAGGAGAGGCTTATGATCAATGACTGTTACATGTGACCTCAAAATCACTAAGCTTATGGTTTTCACAATACTGACTAGCCCATTTCTCCTACTGTTTTGATTATTTCTGCTAATTTCTAGTCACCTGTAAGCATTTATTCACCTCCTCTCACGCATGAGATCGTATGACAATTGACGGTGTCCGCATTCTTTGCCTTAGGCCTATAAGGTAAGCTAACACCTCTTCTTGGTTGACTTTGTTGTGTCCAATCATTTGACTTGCAGTGCGGATGCCGTACATGATATTTGTATGTGGGCGAGTAGTATATTCAAGTGGCCAATAGCAATTCTTTCCTTGTTAATATAGTGGAAAAGCTTGGCCCTCTCTATAATAATGAATATGTATCACCAGAGTTATCTATGAGCTTGATTAGTGTTAGAAAATTAGTTGATAACAATTTTACAATTTATTTTGATCATAATGGTTGGTTTATGTAGGGCCAAGCGGTGAGATAGTGATCGTGAAGGGACCTAAAGTGAAATATCCATTTCATCTCTTGTATTCTATTCCTAGTATTTTTACTTGAGCTTTTACTGCTGTCAATAATGATAGTAATGCCTGATGTATGAGATTGGGACATCCTAATTTAGCCATTTTGATTCATCTTATGAAACATGGTACTTGGACAATAAAGAATACTTAGACAATAAATTTTCATTTTCATCTCTTCATGTGTCATCTAATTATGCTACTTATGCTTTTCCTTCCTTTTACATAGTAGTTGTGCTTCTATGATTTTTCGGAATTAATTATAATGATGTGTGGGGCATGAGTTCGGTCAATTCACATTCTCTGTGCAAGTATTTTGTTAGGGAACATTTGTCCAATGATTTCTCAGTTTATCTTAACGCCAATGATATTGTTATTCTACGTTCTTGTGCTTACACTCCATAATAAAATGGGATAGTAGTGCTCAAAAATCATTACCTTTTGGACCTTTTTCATACCTTATTGATTCTGAGCCTCCTATATTTTGGTAGAAGCCTCGTCTATAGCTGTCTATTGGATTAATCACTTGTCCTCACAAAATTTACATTATGATTTTCCGCATTATCGTTCATTTGGTGCTACATTTGATATCACTTTCTTTATGAATTTGGTTGTGTGTGTTTTGTTCAATTGCTCATAATGAATGCCACATTGCTGCTCAAGTTACTAGGTGTTGATTCTTGTAGTATAGTAATGCATATGAAGAATGTGTTATGATGCAGATGCTAACAAGCTTTGTATTTTTGATCACGTGGTCTTCATTGAAAACAAATATTTTGTCATTTGTCATTCATGATCCCCCATCAGTTGGTCTCTCTACTTCTGATGATATGCCTTGTCCTATTGAATTATTTAAGCTTGAGATAGTGTATTAGAGAAAATCTTCAACCTCTTCCTGGCATCAAATTGTTGCTTGATTCCGTAGTAGGTAAACCTCACATTTAACCTGGATCGCACGACCTCTCTCTAGGTTTAGTTTCTTTCATACAATGCTTTAAACAACTATGGATACTATTTTTGTACTTTCTTCTTATTCTCTAGCTTCTATAAAAGTATGTTTTTAGCAAGCTATTCTAGAAGAGCTTCAATCTCTTTTGGGATGTAGTGCCTTGTCCTAATAAGATACAGTCTATTGGATGCGAATGGGTATGTAATTACATGTTATATATTCATTTTGAGTTAGTTCAATAGGATGTTTGGGAATCGTGTTTAGTTTCATCTAAGATGGGGTTTTGTTACCTTGTCATTTTCATTGATAAGTATTTGCAATTTACTTGATTATACTTGATGAAAAATCATATGGAGTTGCACTCTATTTTCCGTGTGTTTCATGCTAAAATTAATATTCAAATTTCTACCTTTATGCATACTTTGCGAATTGACAATGGTCATGAATATCTTTTTGCATCTTTTTCTTCATTCCTATCCATGCATGTTGTTTTTCATCAGTCATCTTGCCCTGATATATTCAAACAGAATAGAGTGCTAAGACGAAGAATATGCACTTGATAGAGGTTGCTCAAGCTCTTCTTGTTCCACATAGAGTTTCATAGTTTTTGAGTGATGCGCTGTTGGCATCATGTTTTCTTACTAATCTGAAGCTATTAATTGTTCTTTATGGGGAAATTCTTTATCGTGTGTTATTTCTTGACAAGCCACTAAATTTTCTTCCCATAAAGATTTTCAGTTGTATATGTTATATCCTTGATATTTAGCCTCAGACCAAACTTAATCCTAACTCTATGTGGTGTATTTTTCTTGGGTACCCTTTTACTTAAATGGGTACCAGTGTTTCTATCCTGGGACATTTTTTTGTGTCCACTGATGTCACATTTTATGAGTCTTTATGTTTTTATCCTGAAGTTTCTTCACCGAATCCATCATCGAGTGTTCCTCCTGGGGACAATATTCTCATTTATGAGATTGTTCATAAGGTTGTATCTCCTGTACCTCTGTCATACTCTGGTCACTTAAACATATGTTTGTGGTACTTGTATTGTATTTTGGATTCTCTTTGAGAGGATTTCGAGCCGATAACTATCGAGCAAGTTATTCTAACGGTAGATGCTACAGTTTCTGATTAGGGTATCAATTCAAACCTCTCGATTGCATTACGGAAGGGATATTACAATTTTGCTTAGTATCTATTGTCTGCTACATTATTTTATTGTGATATTTCATCTTCGCAGTAAGCTTTTGTATTCGCCTTGGAGTTTATTATTGTATCACGATATATATTTGAGGCTATTTCTCTTTCTGGTCGGTGGGCATCTATGGAGTATGAGATGATTGCATTGAGCATAATTACACATGGGAGCTATTCTTTTTGCCTTTAAGGAAGAAACCCATCTAGTGTAAATGCGTTTACATAGTGAAAATCAATATGGATGGTTCTTAAGTTTGGTTGAAAGCCGGTCTAATGGCCAAAAGGCATGCTCAAATATATGGTGTGGACTAGGGTACACTGATACATTTTTTTTTTTGGTCACCAAGTTGATTTCCGTTAGGCATCCTATTTCATTGGCCTCATCACTGTTATTTATATTAATTAGGCATCAATAATGCCTTCTTACATGGTTATCTTTATGAGGAGATTTATTTGGAGCAACCTTTAAGGTTTGCTGTTTAGGGGGAGTTTGGATATTTTTATTTGTTGAAGTCTTTATATAGTTTGAAATAAATTCCACGGGCATGGTTTGGTAAATTTAGTGAAGTTATATTTAAGTTTGGGCTCCCTTGTTGTGACAATGAAGTTTCTGTGTTCTATTGTCATTTTAATGTTGAGTGTATTTTTTTTATTGTGTTAGTGGATGACATTGTGATTACTAGTAGCAATAGTATTGACATCACATATTTAAAATTATTTCTCCGAGATAAATTTAGACCAAAGGTCGCAGCAGTTTGCATTATCTTCTTAGTATTGAGCTTGTTGGATGCCAATATGGCATCTTGCTTTTAAAAAGAAAGTATATAGTGGATTTACTTCAAAAGACTTGTATTTTGATTTCAAAACCTTGTAATTCTCATGGATCAATGGATTACATTATCACTAGATGATGGGATCATCTTTGTTGAATTGGAAATGTACCGACGACTTGTTAGTAAGCTCAATTATCTTCCTGACCTGTCGATATTGCCTTCTTCACTATTGTTGTAAGTCAGTTTTTGTCTACTTCTCAAGTTATTCATTAGGAGGTTGTAATGCATATTATGAAATATATTGAAGATACTCCAGGACGAGACTTGTTATACAATAATCATGCTCATACTCAGATCGAGAGTTTCTCTGATACTAATTTGGCTTGGTTGCTATATGAAGATCGAAAATATACATTGGCAGTTGTGTTTGTTTTGGGCAATATTGTGAAAGAGTAAGAAACATCTCACAATCAAAATTTGATAAATTCAAATATCTATCAAAACCTGCAAATCTCACAATCAAACATCTCAAGTATTATATCACATGCAGGTAAAATATTTAACATCTAAACAATTGCTAAAATCTGAGAACCAATAAATAAAAGACTAATTTTGAGGAAATGTTGTATGTACTTCCAATAACCTTAGGCCAAATAACTACTATTTAGACCAGTAGGTGGGCTGATTACATATTATTCCCTATAGTTGGAGTTAAATGCCAATTTCTTTTGTCACCCATGGGTGTAGGTGTAGTCTTCAAATTAATCTGATATATATTAAAACGTTCAAATACATTAGTCCGTTTAATTTCTTACAATGGATCCTAAAAATACCTAATCTGGGGACTCTATGACAGAAGAAGGCTTAAAACTTTTATTCTCTATAGGAAAAGTACAAACTTTCCAATTCTGTGGGAAGTATAAATATAAAATTCTCCACTTATTGGAAAAGTATAGATAAAATCAAATAATAAAATAAAGTCCGGTCTAAAGCACATAAATGGACTATCACATGTAAGGTCCAAATACACGATTTCATGACTTTTATTTCACAAATATTCTTGTATACAATGTAATACTTTAAATATTTACTTAGTTTGTATGGAGCCGACAAAATGCTAAAGCGTTCAGTGAAACTCAAACAAAATCTCAAAACTTTCAATGAAAATCATGTGCATGCATCAATATTCAAAGTAGGGTAGCTCAAGTGTCGATGTATATCAAAAGAAGGCATGCAGATAAAATCCAAGAATTCACAAATAGACCAAAGAACGGGCATAGAATACTTATTTTAGCCTTTTTGATTTGACTAATGTAATAAGATCTAGCTCTAAAATTCTCTTTTTTCAATTCCTTCCTTTGCTTCTTCTCTTCCTCTCTCCTCTTCGCTCCTATTCTATCCTGTGAAAAATAGCCGAATACAGTGCACATAGATCTTATATAAACGAATTGACATATGAGAGCATATGAACGCTACATAGGCGCATATCAAGTGTTACCAATCTGTTTGAAATTCTCATGAGTGCCCTAGAAGTGCTCCTCGGGCGTGCATGTTTTGCCTAAAATATGTATAAGTATGGCTCAGGCGCCTATTAGGTGCCAAGACTGATTTTAAAATCAAACTTTTCTTTAGATTTTCATTGTATAGTTATTTCCATATTAATCCAAAATTATTTGATGACGTCATACTTTATAAATAGAAATTGTGCATTATAATTCTTCCCTCCTTATAAAATTTCATTCTCGAAATTTACATACCTTAATAGTCGAACTTTGGTGCATAAAACTTGATCTCTCCTTTCTAAATTTGAACCAAAACCTCAGTATATGTCAGATTCCAATCAATTTATGATGGTTCATATTCTATGATATGCGAATGGTCGAATTCATATTTTCTCAATATCGAAACATGAAAAACATTGTGGCAATCCGCCATACCAAAAGGTAAGGCTAACATGTACTCCACATCCCTGACTTGTTGCAAAACTTCAAATAGCCTAATAAACATTGGTTTTAATTTTTCTTTCATCCCGAATCTCGAAATTTCTTTCCTTGGAGATACTTTCAAGAATGCATGATCACCTACATCAAAGCTCAAATCGTACCTTTGGCGATATAACTTTTCTGACAGCTTTGAGCAACTATCAAACATTCCCGTATAAGTTTGATCTTGTCGGATGTGTTCTGGATGATATCGTGGCTCAAAAATTTTTGACCACAAATCTCTTCCCAATTGACTGGAGATTTGCATCTTCGTCCATATAATGCCTCAAATGAGGCCATCTTGATATTCAATTAATAGCTGTTGTTATAGCCAAATTTAGCTAAAATTAAATAATTATCACAATTTTCTTCCATTTTCAAAACAAACATCCTTAACATATTTTCCAAAATTTGGATTATCCTCTTCGATTGCCCATTTGTTTAAGATGAAACGCTGTACTGAATTTTAAGTTTGTACCTAACTCTGTGTAAGCTTGCCAAATTTTCGACATGAACCTTTGGCCATGATCAGAAACAATCAAAGTTGGGACACCATGCAGCTTTACAATTTCATTCATGTACACCTACGCTAAGTTGTATTGAAATTTCTCACCATCCTAGGTAGATTTGAAACAAAATTCATCATAATCTGCTCCTACTTTTAGCTAGGGAAAGGCAAAGGGTGCAAAAATCTTGGAGGCTTCCTATGATCAGTCTTAACCTGTTGGCATACTGTACACCTCACATGAGTTGCAATCTCCCGTCTCATATTCTTCTGCCAAAATAGTTTCTTCTTATTCTCATATTACTCCAAGATGAATGGTAAATTTCACTTTATGGGTCTTTTTCAAAATTTCCTCCTTCAAGTCTTCATATTGGGCATACAAATTCAAAGTCTTCTCAATATTGGATAATGTGTATTAGTATCAGTTTCATTGTATAAAACAATTATGAAAATCCTAAGCTAATAGGACCATGCCGGTTGGTGTATCGGATATATTGACTGATATATCGGCTTACAATATCGCATTGCAATATCGGGAAATATGCCTTGATAATGGTACATATGGGCTGATATGTATTGTATTGGCCGATATTTCTATCAATACTTATTCTTACATCTACCCATAAATTTGCAACCTGATGGCACTATATGTAGGTACAAGTCACTTTTGGTGGCTCTTAGGAACCAATAGAAATATGGGCTTGACTGAGTGAAGGCACTTGCACCTATAGCCAAAATGGCTACCATGCGAACCATTATTACTATTATTACCTCGAAAGGATGGTCTCATGGATTAGATGGTTGTGAATAGTGCAGTGTTATATGGAATTTCACTGAAGAAATATGCATGGTTCCTCTGTTAGGCATGCTCACTCGCTTCACCTCTGAGGTTTATTGGCCAAAGCTTTCTTTATAGACTAAAATAGATATTGCGTGCGTGATTTGAGAAATTTCATACTACTCTTATGGATTTTAAATTTACCGAAAGCTAATGTGAATCTTTCTATTTTTAAGAAAGATGACTGATGGGATTGTTATACTTCTATATATGTGTATGATAGTGTTGTAACTGAGTTTGATCCTCAATTGATTGAGCACCTACGGCGGCATCTCAATACTTGCTTTCACATGAAAGCTGTTGGTATGTGGCAGTATTTTCTTCATTTGAGGCGCATATTACTTTACGGGCACACTTTACATATACACAAGTACACATAGGAGATTATTACTGTGGTTGGTATTCAGTTAGGGAACTCACAACTTTTACCTATGGAGGTAAATTTGAAGTTTCAACATGAGGTGGGAGAGTTACTATTTGATCCATCTATGTATAGGGATCTACTTGGCTTTGAATTATTTAACATAGAAATTTCGAGGTAGAGTTTAAAATTAAATAGAGAGTGCAGTCATTATTTTGTTGATCTTTTTTGTTTTTTGTTTTTGTCTTTTTCTAAAGTGGTTGAGATAAGTTTGAGTTGGTGAAATGATAGTTGAAAACCACCTGTACATGAGATTTATTTTGTTTGCTTTTGTTCAAACATGCATAATAATTAGAAGTGTTGAGAAATTTGTTGTAGGAAGTTGACAAAAGCCATGATTTATCAAAAAATGATGGTATACATATGGAGGATGAACATAGAGGAAGTCAGTTCAAGAAGAGGGTTCTTTCTGGACTTGCAATTGGCATTGCAGGTGGCAGTGTTGTACTGGCTGGAGGGTGGATTTTCACAGCTGCTGTTGCTGCTGCAGTTTACATCGGTGCTCGTGAATATTTTGAATTGGTTAGGAGTCGTGGGATTGCTGCAGGGATGACACCACCGCCTCAATTTGTGTCACAAGTTTGCTCTGTTATCAGTGCTCTCATGCCTATCTTAACTTTGTAAGACTTCCGTAACATCTTAATGTTCATTTTAGTGGAAAATCACAATCCAAGAGGCTGTGATTATGTATGGTATTTTTCTATTCGTTTAGGTAATATTCACCTATCAAATCTTAAAAGAAGGTCCTTCACAGTCAAGGGATATCCATATATATATACGGGCTCTTAAAAAATCCAGCATGCTTTTTTTTCCTAGTCAGCCTTTTTTTCATTGTGTTCTTTCATCAATTAACCCAAATAGATGTATATGTTTTGGCAATATGAAAGGAGACATCCTCATGTGCTTTTTTCTTGCCTCCCCAGGCACATTTCTTTTCTTCTTAGAGGGTTGGAGGGCATAGTTTTATTGATAAATGCAGGATTTCATATGGGGTTGATTTACAATTTGTATCGGTAATTGATTCTAGAAGTAGAAAAACAGCCAAACCGTTTGTTGTGGCTTAGTCGATTTCTATATTTCAACCAGAATTTATAGATGAATCTTATAATGTTTCTGAACCAGCTTTGTTTCTTCCATTGGTTTAATTGCTGGGAGGGATAGGCTTTTGCTTTCATCTCTTCTTTTGATATGATATAATAGAAATTATATTGAGAGTGAGTTATGCATGTTGTTTGCATGGCTAAAGATTTATTGTGTTCTATTTTGTGTAATCTGTCCTGTATTATGGTTACCATGTTTCCTTTTCTTATATCGCCTAACCTAGACCTGTTGATGTGTGAATTGCCATGTGTTTGTTGATCTTTATATATATATATATGTTTTTTTTTTCAAAATTGATGGGAATGGTTCAAACAGGTTTGGAAATGACCAGATAATAGTGTTGGATAAGCATAGTTAATTTCTGTACATAATCTCACTATAGCTTTACGACTTTGGTTTGGAGGATTACTCACATACCAGAAATCAATGCATGTGAATGAGCATTAACAAATGTAGAATATAGTACTAGCAAGCTATGACATTATTTGTAAAATATGGTTCAGTTTTAAGTTAAGGATTGTGAAGTTGCTATAATTGGATATGAAGGAACTTAAGATCAACATTTGAATGCTTTGTAATTCGAAGTATGAGTATTAGGGTTTCATAAGGTTGTTAATCTTGGCAGTTGGGGAAAAATGTTCACAGTTTGTGTATTTGATAGTCAGATTAAGAAGTGGATACGTCTTGCTTTTCTGCATGAAAAATGAAAATGATTAAACAACAGAAGCATTATGACAAAAATTAACAATATTTTACAATTTTGTTCCTCTATTGCTCGAGTAGGTAGCTCAAGTGGTAGACTGCTTGCTCTTTCACGAAAAGGCTCTTTTATTGTATCTTATCCCGTATGACCAATAGGTTGTTTATCCTTATGTTTTAACTTGAATTAAATTTGTGCTATGTTGTCAGGTATTTCGGTCACATTGATGTTTCTGTGACATCTGCGGCATTTGTTGTTGCCATAACGTTGCTTTTACAGGGAGGAAATCCCCGTTTTGCCCAGCTAAGCAGTGCCATGTTTGGGCTATTTTATTGTGGTTATCTACCGTGTTTCTGGGTTAAGCTTCGGTGCGGTTTAACTGCTCCTGCCTTAAATACAGGTAAATACTGAACTTCATTTCATATTCTCAACTATATACATATAGATGTACCATCCAAAGACATGCGTAATACATCGATGCAGAAGTACATCTCTGAACACATGTATTGGTTCTTTCTGGTTGGAAAATCCGTGTTTATTGATCAAATTGTGAAGCAATTTGGAATAAAGTTGTCTACTTTTAATTGGTGCTGCATCTATGTAGCTCATGGATAGGGGTCAGGTTTGTTTGGCATCTATGTCTCTTGCCCTCCAAACAGTATGGGAGCCTTTCATCTCGTACTGCTCACACTCCTAGATCATGGTACAATTTAAGCTGCATTGTTAATATTAGAAAGAATAACTTACAGGTAATGATCGCATGGGCATGCAGAGATCTCGACATTACACCATGCACTTGTATCTTTAAACTATCACAAGACTACACATGGATTATTCTGTCTTCATCCCATTCAGTAAGTCACCATTAGGCTTCTTTAGTAAATGGTGGCTTGGGATTTAACAAAAAAAAGGTTGACAGAACGTGTATTAGGAAATCATTCTCACAAAAATACAGAAGTTGGCATTTATTCCAGGGAAAAAAGCAAAAGGGTGTGTGTGTGTGTCTTTTTTTTTTTGGGGGGGGGGGTGATATGTTCCTTAGCCTGGGAACTTGTCATCGGTTTATAGAGCAATAAAAACGGATCGACTTATTGTTGAGGGGTAGGATACTTCGAGGAATCCTTGACATCCAAGTAGAGATTTCAAGTTTCCCTAGGACTTTTAAATTCACAAAGGAATTCTCGAAAATTCAACAACCTTCTCATTCATGAAAATTTATCTTATATACTTTACATGCCCATAGAAAATATCCTAAGACTACTAAAACAACTTAAACAAAAGTCCTACTAACTCAAAATAGTAAGCCTATTCCATTTCTCAACCTTAATAACTTACTCCTCCCTTTTAATTTGCAACTAACCTAAAGATTAGCAGGTCACCTTGATCCTCTCAAAATTTGGGCTGTTTCAGGGTGTTTGAAACATAGAACTGAAACCATCTCTATATCACATAAATGAAACTGATTTTGTAGTTATTGTAGATCCTCTCAGAATCTGCATTGATGGGTCATGACAATAATATCAACGGGAACATTCTTGCGATTTCAGGAGTTATCCCGTATTGGAACATGCCCAAAAAGCTCAGTCAAGGAGGTACATGGCATGAATATCCGGGCCTGGCTTGAGTTGTTTAACTAATCAGTACCTTTCTGAAGAACATTTTTGGCATCTTCAGGATGGTGCTTCGCTTCTGAAGCAAGTGCAATGTTTGTTTTGGCAGTAAGAATTTTGTATGATTAGACAAATGTCTGATTGAATGGAGAGGACATATGTGTAATTCAATGTACTTTTCCTTATGCAAACAGCCTTCTGAGTTGGAAACATGTGAATAATTCCAGGACTGTTGGACAAAATGTTTTCTTTCTTTGGTGTGCTCTTTTTACTTTGTCAGTTCAAAATATATAGACAGTTGCTTGGTTGAGGTACCTTTCATGGTCAGTAATAATGAGTCGTGCAAGACACCAACTGGATGCCTCACATTTAGACATCCAATGGAAAAATAAACAGATACAAAGAACTAGGAAACACTTTCCATCCATGAAGTATAGGAAAAGCTGCTGTCCACAGTTGGACTTATCCGCAGAAGCCACATATGTCCCTTTTCCTTTCATTCCAATTTTTCCATTAAGGCTGTGAGCTATGCTTCACTTTTTCTTTGTCCAAATATCATCAAGCCTTCCATTTTCTTACATGCAAGATCCACGGATAATTATCCTGTGAAGTCCTTAGATTCCACATACACAAAAACTTAAGGTTCTGTTTCTGGACCTAACGTCTCATCTCTTTTAGTTATCCCTTGAAATTATGGGCCAGTTCCTACATCTCAACAAAAGAACAGAAGGATCAGTCTTTAATACCTCATTCTTCTTAGAATCATCATGAACTCCCTTTGATGAAGCTAAGACTGGAAGCACCCATTGGATACCTGGAAATGCAGTAAAAAGCTCAAGAGTTCCTTGCGAAAGGACAATGGATTAAAATGTGAGCTCGCATCTCTTGCTGCATATTATGCTTTCTAATTCATGCATGAATTAAAAACAGATCTTAAAATGTAGCTTTTGATCCCCAAACTTTGGTCAAAGGAAAGTTATCCTCCAATGCACTTTTACTATGTAGGTTTGTGACTTGGAAGATGCGGTTTCAGTCATGGAGTTAACCTCTTTTCTATGTCATGATGAGGCTACCCATATTTAAGCTCTTTAGGCCCTACAATGTGTCCGAGTATTGCACTAGGTCACCCTTCTTTATTTTTTTGTTATTTATTCCAACATTGTATCATCTTATCTGCTCCTTCTTTGGAAGGATTGAATGACATTTTCAGCTAATTCAATGGCTTTATCTTTTTCGAAAGGATAGTGTTTGAATATCACTATATCTCTATGTGAATAAAATATATAACCATGCATGAAGTTTAATATATCTTATTGATGTAGTATATTTTCATCTATAAAGCAACCAAATTCATTCTCTTAAGATCATTTATGTATGCATCTCTTCTTTGTCTCAATATACAATATCAAATTATTCAAGTGATGATCAAGCATTTAATAGCATTAAGTATAAAAAGAAGCAATCAAAAGAGAAAATATTGTGTCATGAATTAGTTTCAAGAGAATGTAGTTCAACCATAGGTTACAACTAAAGCCCTTGTAATGAAAATTTAGTTCATGTTGAATAAACAACAAACATGAAAATAGTAGTGCTCATCCTTTCAAAGAAGGATTAATGAAAGGAGAGAAAAATGGGGAAAAGAAGGCTTCCCTGCTTCTGATTTGCTGCCTGCCAAACTGCTGCTCTTTCTTCTGTTTTGATTTATTACGTGCCAAACTGCTCTCTGTGCCCTTTCTCTTTATTCTGTTGTGCATAGAATTTTTAAGCAAAGGAATCTGCTGTGTTGCAGATTTTTAGTCCCCCTACTGCTGTGTATCCCCTTTCTTAAATAGCCAAGGTCTCTCCTTTTGCCCTAGTTTTCCTTTTATGTTGCATGAAATTTTAGAGTAAATTTTGCTGAATTGATCTTCCCATCTTCCACCCAATCAAGGCCCAAACTTGGCTATTTTAGTGGATCTTGAAAATTCATTTATCTTGCACATGTGTTCTATTCTAAAATAATTGGAATCTCGAGACATGTGTAGAGCAAAATTGTAGAGCTCAAAGTAAGTTTCGCAACAACACTAACAAAGCTTGGGTGGGGTAAAATGACCATTTTGCCCTTGCTCATTCAATAACTTAGTTCCTAACCAACAATGAACAAAAATTTAGTAGAAGTCAGTTAAGTGGGAGAATTTATCATAAAATAGGTTATGAATTATATATATAATTTAAACATAATAATTGATATGTATGTATATGTATGCATGCATGTATATATATTTGTGTGTGTGTGTGTGTGTATATGTGTACCATGTATACTTGTATATGGCTATTGTCAAGAATATGTATGGTGGAGTAATGACTAGTATTAGAACCAAGGAGATTTCTATTATGATAGGAGTGTGTCTATGATTTACTTTGATTCTTTACTTGTTTGCTCTAGTTAGGATGAATTCATGAGACATTTGTAAGATGAGGTCCTTGGTGTGTTATTTGCAGAAGACGTATTTTTTTGGGTAGATGGAAATAGAGCCGGAGTAGAGCAACAATATGCTTTTGACAGTGGCTCTAAAATCCAAAGAGCTGAAGTAGAAGTAAAAATAATACATAAACTGCAATTTCATTAATTCTAGATAGAACAATGAACAAGTGATAAGATATTCTAAATGATATATTTCGTTAATTTGGATCAATAATTTAAAAAATTAAAAAAATTGATGTTGATATAATGTACAAAATTAATGCATGTTAAAATAGAGAAATACATGGGGTGTACTTTGTGATCAAAATGTACCTCTGAATTTTAGAAGAAAAAAAAAATATATTAGACTTGTTTAGTTTATGGATCAAAATGTTGAGTAATTAAACATGTAAAAAATAGATAAGCATTACAAAAAATGAGAATTTTAATATAGATCATTGAAGTTATTCTAAAAGACAAAAAGATTGTAGCTGTAACCATTTAGAAATTAAAATTATTCAAGAAAAAACCGAATGGTCGATTAAGGCTAGTTCAAAAGCTTATAATATAGGCCAATTGATGCGCTGGTGGAAAAGGGTGACTTGGTTGGGGATGAAGGCAAGAAGGTAGGGAGAGATAGGCCTAGAAGTACTTGGACTGCAGTAATAAAGTATGATACAAAATTTCTATTTAGTCTTAGATGTTGTACTAAAGCAATCGTAAAGGAGGAATAGTGTTTATATAGTTGAACCTACTTAGTGGGACTACTAAACTAAAATCCCAATGGCCTTGAAATATAGGCAAGTTTTTTATTTAAAGAACTTACCAGTTGACCTTTGACCTATCAACCATTACGAGAGCTGGAAATTGGTATCTTGGATGTTTATTGCTGTATAATAGGTTGTACCAAGTACTTTTGAGCCATTGTCAACACTGAATAATAAGCCTTTTCTGCTTCTTTTAAACCTTCCAATTTCTTGCTGTTTTAGCTGTTCAATGCCATGAGCATCCCGTCTCCTAAAACCTTCCTACATAACTCGGTTCACTTAGTTTATGCCATAAGCCTTCATTCTCTGGCATATATCCTTATAATGATTGGCCAATACAACTTCCTCTGTGCGTAGCTTGCAAAAATAATGAAGAATGTCTGTCGTAAATAAATGAGAAATGCAGATATGATAGATATATACTGCCAAACATGAAAGCACATAGGAGCGTAGCTTGAACAACTCCCTTGATCTAGTTATTTGAGGCCTACATGATCAACTAAAACCACAGAGAATCTTCATTTTCAGCCTATAGAAATGGGGAAGAGGTACATTGTTTTTCCATTGAAATTGAAGAAATAGAAAACCCTTTTTGGAGGTCCTGGCCACAGGCTCTTATTCTGGATTTTGTGCTGTCATTTGTTACTTGAACAGCATGTAGGATCTGATGTGCAGCTTGAAAATTTATTATTATTATTTTTTCCTGGGAGCTGATGAGAAGTGGCACTTTCTTGAGTTTGGAGGACAACACCTTGGCTAAATTCTTCAGTGTTCTTCTTTGAACAATGTTATTGACGAAGATTTTTTTGCTGCTGGCTCTTCAAAGAGGAGAAGAAAGAAGAACATCAAGTTTAGGCTTTTTAGCCATCTAGCATTCTCATATAAGTCTAAGATAAAGCTGGAGCACCTGGTTAATTGTACACCAAACTCATTAAAAAGCAAGGATGGAATTATCCATGTCAATTAATCAATGCATTCATAAAGCTTATACTCTAATGCTCCCTTTCATGGGAACTCCATTTAAGTTTTAAGCATGGATTATGTAAGCCCACTCCATAGCATGTACTGAAAGATAAATCTAAGAAAACAGGGTCCAAGTATTCTGGTCCTGTTTGTCCTTGTTTTGAAAAGAGATTCTGGGAACTATAATTTGTGGCTTCTGTTCGAGCAGACTCTCTTTCAAAGTGTTTTGAAAAGCTAGAAGCTTCTTCTTCTTCTTTTTTTTTTTTTTTTTGGTGTTCCAGTTTTTATTTCTAGAGCAGAGAAGGAGTTTCAAAAGCTGGGCCAAACAGCCATTCATACTCATGATCACTTAGTCAGAGATGCTATGATGCATGTACATGTTAAGGAACCTGCTTATCCCAAAACATAAGATGACAGGTGAAGGTCCAAGAATAGATTTATACTCTTATAATGTTGAACTAGGAACTCAGATCCTTGATTGCTTCCAATGTCCCCTTCTTCTGAAAAGGGCTCTTCCTGATCAGCTTCCTTAAATTATTAACAGACTTGATTCAGTCATAGTTGGTCTTCTTTCCGGTGCATCAGTCTGCAAATTTGTGGAAAATCCAATCTCTTTATCCTAGTCATCCATCCATTAGAAATAGTTAATACACTACAAATCAATACTTGCTCCCTCCTGTAGTTTCAGCAAGTACTTGCATGCACTTCTAGGCTTCCAACATCACAAAATCCTTTCTGACCCACTTCTCCGTATTTCTCACAAAGGGGAGAAATATTTCGCAAGTGCATAACTAGGTCTTTCCCATGTCCTAAACTGTACACACCATATACATCAGTTTTCTTGAATGAGATGAGAGACTTCAAATAGGTTCATTGCTCCAGCCTAGTTATCCACAAACACTCCTCTTCTATCCTTTTTCTTTTGAACCTGATTTTACTGAAGATCTACGGGAGGCATAAGGATGCGGCACACTGCTGTTTGTGCCTTTCCTAATATGCTGGGTTGTAAGCTGTATATTCATGGATGAAAATATCGGTATCAATTGTGACCATTTTAGTATCGCATATATCAGGCAATATATACCAGTTTCAGATATGTTAGAAAGAAAGTTATTTCTAAAAATCGTACATTGATAGGGTTGTATCGGTTAATATTTTGAATGTCAACCGATATATTATGATATATTGTTGATATGACAATATATCACGATATTGTCACGTTTTTGGAAAATATCGGTATTGGTGGGTTCCGATATTGATACATATTAGTTGATATTGTAACTATCATCTAATATTTGCATCTATGTTATAATATTACTTTTCCTTATTTTACAATTGATATTGTATTTTAGCTGCTAGATACAGGATGATTGTAGAATTTGCAAATAACTACCTGTAACTTCCAGAGGTTGGTTACATTTTGATTATAAGCATATTTTACTGAGAAATAGCAGGGGGCTTTTTTCTCCCCTTCTCATGTATTATGCAGAATGGAAGATACTCAGTGAACATCTGAGTTCCAGCCTTCCAGGGGAAGAACAAGAAGAGAGATTGTGTGAGATGACTTTGCTGTATGTGAACAGTCCTGTCCCTGTTCGTTCTTGTGCTTCTTTCTTATTTCGTATGGTGAAGATCCTTTCTTATTTCGTATGGTGAAGATCTGGGAACCATGGACACTCTCTCGGGCTCAAAGTCTTGGTGTCCGACACATATTGGACACCGACACGCTGCGGACATGCTGGGACATGTGTTGGACGCGCTCCAACACATGTTAATTTATTTTTTTATTTCGACACGTTTTGGACACTCTCCGAACACGTATTGACATGTTTTGGATGCGTTTTGGACACGTCTCGACACGTTTGGACATGTTCTAGACATGTCTGATATGTTATGGACATGTTTCGGAAGTAAGTTGTGTTGCACAAAGAGCAGGAGAGAGAAAGAGTTAGAGAGAGGGAAATGAATTTGGATGGAAGCGGTAATTTTAGAGTTTGTCTTTCGTAAAGAGAGAAGACGATGGTAGAAGGTGAGTTAAGGGGAAGCACGCCATCTTGTACAGAGAGCAAGACAAAGAAAGAGTTAGAAAGATGGAAACGAATTTGGATGGACGTTCTTAGGGTTTTGGTCTTCTGTGGAGAGAGAG
>JAODPA010078934.1:24382-36501 GCA_025585075.1 Nepenthes mirabilis | reverse complement strand
AAAACATAATATAAAATAAATTAAAAAAAAAATAAATTAAAAGTAGTGTTCATCAATTAAAATGCAATGTTCATCAATTAAAAAAAGTATAAACCATAATTTTAGTTTATGTGTCCCCAACGTATCGTGTCCTTAATTTTTAAAAAATAGTGTGTCGGTGTCATGTTTGTGTCCTGCGTCGGTGTCTGTCCTTCATAGGTGAAGATTTTGGCCCTTTTGGCCTATGGATGTTTCTATATTTTAGGTTTTACCAATGTGAAAAGTTGTTCTCTAGTGCTTGTTACGCCTGCGAATAATCTGGTTTGCACAACTTAGATTGGATCAACTAAAACTGTCTATATCAAAACCCAGAAAGGACTCTTCCGTTTTTCCACCCCTGCTTTTAGCATTTGCTTGCTTGTAGATTGGAAAGAGAACTCCAACGCACAACATTTTAGGGACATGATATTATGTAACTTTGGGCTTGAAACTGTTGGGGTCACTCCCTTCGTGGTATTTATGTCTGCGGACTCATAAGGGAAGACGGACGAGGACTCATTTGGAGAAGTCATGTCCGAGAGGTCGCTGAGGACATGGATGAGGACTGTGCAAGTCTAGGCGTTGACTCTCTCTCTCGGTAGGCTTGCTGTAGCCGCGTTTTGCAGGTGGGCAGTTGACCCACTCTGATTGGTGGTTGAGGCGGCTACAACTTCCAATGGTGTCAGACCTGCCACTCTGGTACGCTGGGCATGTGTCTGCCATGGCAGGCCTAAGAGGCGTGGTCCTGGGGTGGCTGGCCGACCACTAGGCCCTTTGTGTATATAAATGCTTGTGCCCTTGCTTGTCTTGAGAGTGGAGGCGTGAGAAGTCTTGGGCAAGAGTTTTGAGAGAGTTGTGGGCATGCTTTATTGTAAAGATAGAGAGAGACACTTTTAGAAAGAGATTGTGTGATATACACTTGTAATTGTTTTTCTTTGTTTGGGCTTTGTGTAACTACATTCTTGTAAATAATAATTCTTAATAGTGTATTTTTTGGTAGTTTTTCCCTTAGTTGAAAAGGGTCTTTCCACGTTAAAATCTCGTGTGTGTTTTTCTCGTTTTTCTATCTTTACTTTCGACCGTTTATTCGAGAGCTCTGCTCTGTTGCTGCCTGAGTGCTCCGTCTGCCCGGTCACCGTGTCTTCTATTTTGCACCAACAAGTGGTATCAGAGATTTGGTTCTTTGAACGGTGACCTTATTGCTGGTTGCTATGGGGGTTGGAAGCAAAATGACTTGCTTAAATGGAACCAACTTTAACACTTGGCAGAGTAAGATGTCGGACTTACTATTTGTGAAGTCCATGTACAATCCGGTTTTTGCCACAGAAAAGCCGGAGGCAAAAACGGACGAGGAGTGGACGCTGGAGCACAAGCAAGTGTGCGGTTACATCCGGCAGTCTGTGGATGACAACGTGTACAACCACGTTTGGGGGGAGTCCAATGCCAAGGAGCTTTTGGAGAAGTTGCAAAAGCTCTACGCCTCCAAGACCGGCAACAACAAAATCTTTCACTTGATGTGGCTAATGTAGATTTGGTACAAGGATGGCTCATCTGTTGCCGACCACCTGAACGAATTTCAGGCCTGTGTGGACCGGCTAAATGGCATGGGGATCAAATTTGAGGATGAGGTGCGAATTCTGGCTCTTGGCAACCCTCCCGGACTCATGGGAGATCATGAGGATCACCATTGCCAACACAGCTCCTGACGGCGTGGTGACTTTGGAAATGGCCAAAGAAGCTGTGCTGAACGAGGAAGTGAAACGACAGCCTCAGGATACGTCCACCTCTCAGCACTCCAAGGTCCTTGTCACCAAATTTAGGGGAAGGAGCCGAGGACGTGGCCCAAAGTTTGAAGACAAAGGGCGGAGTAAGTCACGTTCTCGGTACTAGAACATGGAGTGCCACCATTGTGGTAAGAAGGGCCACATCAAAAGATTTTGTTATAAGTGGAAGCGTGAAAACGTTGGAAAAGAAAGAGGAGAAAAGAGACGTGGCGAGGAAGAGTCCTCGGTCTCTGTTGTCACAGGAGGTGACCTCTTTCTGGCCTGCGAGTCTGAGGACTCTGTGAGCGTGGCCGAGCAGGCCTCTGACTGGGTGGTGGATTCTAGCGCATCCATACATGTCACTTCAACGAGAGAGCTGTTCTCCACTTACACTCCAAGTGCCCCAGGAGTGTTGAAGAGGGCAACATGGAGACGTCCGAGATCATTGGACGAGAGGACGTCTCATTGGTAACAAACAATGGAGCCCAACTGATTTTGAGTGATGTCTGATATGTCCAAGATATTCGTATGAATATCATTTCAGTAGGACAACTTGATGATGAAGGCTACTGCAGCGTCTTTTGTGATGGCGGTTTCAAGCTGACCAAGGGTTCCTTGGTGGTTGCCCGAGGAAGGAAAGGCCTCTGGCCTTTACGCGCTGAAAGCCAAGGCCGAGTGGCAGAGGTGAATGCCACAAGATGTGTGGAGTCCTCGGGCCTGTGGCATAAAAGGCTCGGATACATGAGTGAGAGGGGTATGAGTCATCTGGCCAAGAATGGTCTCATCCCAATGTTGGATGAAGATAGGCCGAGGACTTGCTCTCACTGCATGGCGGGGAAGTAATGGAGAGTCTCCTTTCAGGGAGACGCTTCTTCCACAAGGTTCGAGGTCCCAGAGCTCGTGCACACAGATGTGTGTGGTCCCCTCCCGGAAAGGTCTTTTGGTGGAGTACAGTATTTTGTCTCATTCATTGACGATTGCTTGAGGAAACTGTGGGTGTTCCCGCTTAAGACCAAGGATCAGGTTGCGGGAATTTTTGAGCAGTTCTATGTCCTCGTTGAGCGTGAGACTGGGAGGAAGTTGAAGGCCGTCCGGAGTGACAACGGTGGAGAGTACATTGGGACTTTTGATGCCTATTGTCGAGCTCACGGCATCAAACATCGGAGGACTCCACCGAAGACGCCGCAATTGAATGGCGTGGCCGAGCGGATGAATCGCACCCTGATGGAAAGGGTCAGGTGCTTGTTATCCGAGGCCAGGCTTCCGAGATCTTTTTGGGCCGAGGCCTTGAATGCGGCCGCCCACGTGATCAACCGGTCGCCCAGTAAGCCCTTGGACGGGGAAGTCCCAGAAAAGATCTGGACCGGGAAGGAACCAGCTTATAACCATCTTCGGACTTTTGGCTGCAAGGCCTTTGTTCATATTCCGTGAGATTAGAGGAGCAAGCTAGAGCCAAAGACAAAGCAATGTGTCTTTCTGGGCTATGGCGAGGACGAACTTGGGTATAGGTTCTATGACCCAGTGGAAAGAAAGCTGGTCCGGTATAAAGATGTGGTCTTCGTTGAGAAAGAGACCATCGAGGACATTGGGAAAGAGAAGAAGCCTCAACCGAATACTTCTCGGACGGACAGAGTTGATGCTGTCCGTCCAGTGCCTCTTGAGTTCGATGTCGGCGGACCAAGAGTGGCCGACAACCATGATGAGGCGACTCCAACACCTCAGGAGAATCAGGTTGAAAATTTGGCCCCTCAACAGGCCGAGGTGGCCCCTGTGAGACGGTCGTCCTGGGAGAGACATCCGTTCGTCCGCCTGCCAGCACGTGAGTACGTCCTCCTCACTGATGCTGGAGAATCTGAAGATTTTGGCGAGGCCATGTGTAGCACTCAGAAGGATAAATGGTTTGAGGCCATGAAGAAAGAAATGACCTCTCTTAATGAAAATCATACATTTGAGCTGGCTAAACTGCTCAAGGGGAAGAAGGCCCTGAAGAACAAATGGGTCTTCCGGCTGAAGACGACCAAGGACGCGAGGAAGCCAAGACACAAGGCACGGCTTGTGGTGAAGGGCTTCAGTTAACGCAAAGGCGTTGACTTTGAAGAAAATTTCGCACTTGGTTTGAAGATATCATCGGTCCATGTGGTTCTCGGACTGGCAGCGGCTTTGGATCTGGAGATAGAGAAATTGGATGTCCGAACAGCTTTTCTCCATGGAGATCTTGAGGAAGAGATCTAAATGGAGCAACCAGATGGTTTTGAAGTCAAGGGGAAAGAAGGACTGGTCTGTCGTTTGAAGAAGAGCTTGTACGGGTTGAAACAAGTCCAGATGTCTTTGTCTAGAGATTTTCGAAAAACGACTTCGTCATCCTCCTCCTTTATGTGGACGACATGCTGGTTGTCAGACAGAACAGTGCTCGGATCAAGGAGCTGAAAGAGCAATTGGGGCAGTCTTTTGCCATGAAAGACCTCGGATCGGCGAAATAGATTTTGGGGATTAGAATATTTCGCGACCGAGGGGGCAAGAAGTTCTGGCTGTCCCAGGAAGGTTATGTTGAAAAGGTATTTCAGCGATTCAACATGGAAAGCTCCAAGCTTGTCAGTACCCCTATGGCCAACTATTTTAGGCTGAGCAAGCAGCAGTGTCTGTCCTCGGATATTGAGAAGGCGCGCATGAGTAAGATTCCTTACTCATCGGCCGTTGGTAGTCTGATGTACACGACCGTGTGTACGCGGCCGGACATTGCTCATGCGGTTGGTCTTGTGAGCCGATTTCTCTCAAACCCAGGGATGGAGCATTGGTCCACGGTGAAGTGGATTTTCAGATATCTTCGTGGGACTTCCACGATGGGTTTGCAGTTTGGAGGAGAGAAGCTTCAGCTGGTTGGGTACACGGACGCCGATATGGCCGGGGACGTTGATTCTCGAAAATCAACGTTCGGATACTTGGTGAAATTTGCGGGAGGGGCGGTCTCCTGGCAGTCTAAGTTGCAGAAGTGCGTCGCTCTCTCGACTACGGAGGTAGAGCTCATTGTCGTGACCGAGACCTGCAAGGAAATGTTATGGATGAAAAGGTTCGTCCAAGAGTTGGGTCTAAGGCAAGAGACGTACGAGGTCCTTTGTGATAGTCAAAGTGCCATTCACTTGTGTAAAAACTCCCCATTCAATTCCAGGTCAAAGCATATTGACGTGCGATATCATTGGGTGAGAGATATTTTTGATGATGAGCAGCTTTCAGTTGGAAAGGTCCGCTCGGATGACAATGGCTTGGACATGTTGACCAAAGTTTTGCCAAAAGGAAAGCTGGAAGCTTGTTGTGACATTGCCGGTTTGACTAACTTCACTCCTACTCGGTCGTGAGGGGAAGTTTGTCGGGGTCACTCCCTTTGTGGTATTTATGTCCGCAGACTCATAAGGGAAGACGAACGAGGACTCCTTTGGAGAAGTCATGTCCGAGAGGTCGCTGAGGACATGGACGAGAACTCTGCAAGTCTAGGCGTTGACTCTTTCTCTCGATAGGCCTGCTGTAGTCGCGTTTTGCTGGTGGGCAGTTGACCCACTTTGATTGATGGTTGAGGCGGCTACAACTTCCAATGGTGTCAGGCCTGCCACTCTGGCACGTCGGGCATGTGCTTACCGTGGCAGGCCTAGGAGGCGTGGTCCTGCCACCCTACTACTAGGGTGGCTGGCCGACTGCCTATGAGTCGCCGGCTCATTCTTCAACAGGCACGTGGTCAGAGTCTTGTGTGTTCTTCCCACTGCTTGGGAGCTTACGGTGGGTGGCTGGCCGACCACTAGGCCCCTTGTGTATATAAATGCTTCCCTTGCTCGTCTTGAGAGTAGAGGCGTGAGAAGTCTTGGGCAAGAGCTTTGAGAGAGCTGTGGGCAAACCTTGTTGTAAAGATAGAGAGAGAGACACTTTTAGAAAAAGATTGTGTGATATATACTTGTGATTGTTTTTCTTTGTTTGGGTTTTGTGTAGCTAACATTCTTGTAAACAATTATTCTTTATAATGTATTCTTTGGTGGTTTATTCCTTAGTTGAAAAGGGTCTTTTCACGTTAAAATCTCGTGTGTGTTTTTCTCGTTTTTTCTATCTATATTTTCGGCCGTCCGTCCGAGAGCTCTACTCTGTTGCTGTCCGAGTGCTCCGTCTGCGTCTTCTGTTTTGCGCCAACAGAAACTACTATTTTATTCTGAAAATATGTTCTTAGTCGGCTGCATGGAGAATCTATTGAAGCTATATTACACTGAGATTTGTTGCTGCACCATGTGAGGCTTGCTCCTCCCTTAACATATTCCTTGCCTGAACAATATCTGAGAGCTGAGGCTTCTCCACGAAATGTTTCCCTCACTCACTGTTTTTTCTGCTGGATAAGTAACCATATTGTTATCCTCTGCAATGCATCATTGCATCTTTGGCGGGACCACCTCCTTATTGTTTCCTCCAAAGATTATGCCTTTCTACATAATTTTTCAGACTAAAAATTCAGCAGACGCCAATTTAATATAATCCTCAATGTGGTGGCTGAAACTTCACCTACAACGGCAGCCACTTTCATTTTATATCCCTTATCCGACATGGTTGGCATCACTTCCTCCTTCGTTCTTCCCCTGAGAAGCATGCACGTTGACATGGGATATGGACACGCACAACATAGACACACCGCCACGTTGTTGTTTTTTTTTTTTTCAATGAGGACTTGATATGCTGGGGATATGTTAACTAAAATTTAGTTTATTATTTTTCTAACTGATAAATAGTACTATTTCATGTTAAATTAGCAATAAAGATATTCATTTCTTATTTGTTCGCATAGAAAAATTTTGTGGGAAAACCGATGTGCAATTGAATCCATATAAGTTATGCTATAATATTTTTTATAAGCTGTTATAATGTAATAATAATGTATAACTAGACAAACTAAGCCAAAACCTATTATCGCAAATATTTCTTTTATATACCAATCAATATCTATGTTTTGCTTTTACCACTTTTCACTTTGTAATTGTGAAATGATATCGAATATAAGCATATAATCATATAAAAAGGATAAGTATGAAATATCAATGACATTCAAATACATAAGTTACTTTCTACGTTTTGATCTCTATATCATTTTCTTCCTTGGCCCCATTTGCATTACCATTGTTAGTAAAGACAGTACACTCTTAAATCTGGCTTATGGAATGAGAGATGTTTCAATCTCTAACTCTCTATTATACTCGAGTGAGTCAAATGTGTTTCCACATATGTCTTACATCTTACCCTCTCTTTACGACTATTGTGGACTTCTACTTGAAAGAAGGCAAAGTTTGCTATAAATGAAAATGTGCTTTAACGTGTCCAAAATGCCGCAAGTGTGTCCAAAATGTGTCAGCGCGTGTTGAAATATTTTTTTTAAAAAATTGGACGCTCCAGTTGGACATGTGTTGGGAGAATGTATGTGTTTCTTAGGCTCCCCCCCCCCCCCAAAAGAAGGATGAAAAAATACGTTGGAGACAAGACCTCAGGAATTAAGAAAAGGCACCCAAATGTAGAGGTGCTGTGTTGATTTTCTTTAGGAAATATATCTAATATATGTGGATATGAGACATTAGTGCTCTCTGGCTTTATTATCTACATGTCTTTTATTTTATCCAATGGGAAACTTCTGGCTTTTGTTTTAGTATCTATCTGAGATTAGCTCTATCTTTTTTTGTTAGAGCAGCTCATAACCATTTTGTTAATGGCAGGGATTGGAAGAGTTTGGCCCATTCTTCTTGGTGGCCATATTCATTGGACAGTTGGCCTAGTGGCAACCTTAATTTCTATCAGCAGCATAATCGCAGCAGATACATATGCTTTTCTTGGTGGCAAGGTAATAATGTTTTAAGACTTGATTGCTGGGACCTTGGTCTGAATCTTGTTGACTCATTGGTTAGACATGTTTACATTTATTTTTGCGTGTTTAGCACTAGTTATCCTGGTGTCAAAGTCAGCCATGTTGCTTGGCTCATAAATGAGACCGTAACATCTGGCTGGTTGGTGTGGCTACGTTAAACTTTCTTTTTCAAACTATATAATTCTTAAACTTGAAATGATCTTTCACTCTTTGATTAACAAACTTGGGTCTTTAAATGATCTTTATTTTTTTTTACAGGCCTTGAAATGATGTGTCACTTCTATGTTAATAGCCTTTTGTGAATTGATCAATAGTCCAATACCTATTTGTTATGAAGTAAATTTAGTGCATCCACTTCATGACCAGAAAAGTAAGAGTGGACGTGAAATTGAAGGGAATGTAATTGATGAAGTGTGTATAACTGTATTTTGTTTTAAAAAACTGCAGGAGGTCAGTATTCAATTTCTCAATTTTCTTTTTAGTTCTTGGAATACATTATATATAGACTGTTGTAGTGATTCTTAGCCATTTGATCATAACCTCCTATTAACAATAAGTATCTAAAAACACAATTTGTATATCAGCTTTAGCAATAATAACAGAATGTGTAACATTCTGTTACATTATATGTAGACTGTTATAGTGATTCTCAGCCATTTGATCATAACCTCTTACTAACAATAAGTATCTAAAAACACAATTTGTATATCAGCTTTAGCAATAACTAACAGAATGTGTAATAGCCATAACAATAAGCAATATAACAATTGAGCTTTGGCCTATCTGATGTTCTGCTGTTCTGAGGTTGACTGTTCTGCTGAGACGACTATTCTAAGGTTCAACAGTTGAGGTTTGGCCGTCTGAGGTTTGGAAGTTGAAGCTCAGAAGTTGCGAGGTGCAGCTCCTTCAAAATAGTACCCCTTGATGAAAACATTCTCGTTGTCAAGGATGAAGGAAGGAAACTGTGCAATAATTACTTCTCAATTCTCTCAAGTAGCAATTCCCTTGGCAGATTGGTCCATTGCATCAAGTTGAGTAACACTTATTTCCCCTGTACAATTCTGGTCTGCAGTATCTTCTCTGCCTAACTATGATCATCATAGTTATCTAAGATTGGTAAGGAGGGTTTCATTGACAATGTGAATTCTTGAACGAGGAAGCAGTTGTAGTCTATCATCCATTTCTCCCACCTCTACTTTGAAAGGCCCATAGTGCTTAGACAACAACTTAAGGTTCTTCCTCAAGGCTACTGCAGTTTGAGGAAAACCTCTTCTCCCACTTCAAAAGTCCTTTTGCTCCTCTTCTGGTTTGCATAATACCATTCTATTTTGGGCCATTGTTCCTATAGTGATCTGCTCACATCTACTCTTTCGGTCATTAAACTGTCAACAGAAGCTACCTCAGTTAGATCAACATAATTCAATTGTAGTTGTGGGGAACATAGCCATATAGTTCTTGGTAGGGAGTCTTCTTGATGGTGTTGTGATAGCCCTCTTCCTGTACAGTAGTAGTCATATTAAAGATAGATATGGGAATGCAACTTAAATAGGTCTCTAAACACTGGTTTACCATCTCTGTTTTCTCTTCCATTTGTGAGTGATAGGCCGTACCCATATGCATTTGAGTTCTGATGCTATTGACCAAATATGCTAAAACATTCCAGTTAATAATGTAACAAGGTATGCCATGCAGCTTATCTGCATTGTCCAGGAAAAATGTAGCTAACCCTGAGGATGAAAATAGATGAGTTAAGCCAAAAATGGGCATATTGGGTCATTCTGTTTATTCCCACCATTATTTCATCCTTCCCCCTAGTCTTAGTAGACCCACAACAAAATCCATGGTGATGTGACTCCAAAAATGGAGTGTCAGGGTAGTGGCTGAATCAAACTAGGATAGGGCATCTACTCACTCTCACTCCTTGACATTCTTCACAAGCAAGCATAAAATCTTCAACTCGATTGTAAAGACCCGGCCAGGTGAAGAACTGCTAAATTCTTTTATAAGTTCCCTTGGTTCTGGAGTGACTTCCTATAGCTGAATCAGGAAGATCTTCAATGGTTTTTCTCCTGAGATCAAGTGGCTCCCACATATAGGTTAGATTTGTATTTAAGTAGACCATTCTTGAAAGTAAAAGGGAGGAGAGCTTGTAGTTCAATTAACAAGTTACTGATTAGCTCAGTAGCTTAAGGATTTCCTTCATAATTCCTCTTGAGCTCATTAATCCACGTAGGTAAGATGGCTGTGACAGCACTACAAGATGCTAAAACTTTCTTTTTGGATAGAGCATGAGCCAGAACATATTCCTTACCCTTCTTGTTTTGAATGGTGTATTGAAACCTATTTGTTTTGACAAACCCCATAGGTGCAACATGGTGGAGACTTTTGCTCTAAGAGGAACTTAAACTTACATGATCAGTCTTAATTTCAAGCTCATTCCCATGGAAATAATGCCTCCACTCGATTAGAAGTATACAAGTTACTCCTCATCATAAGTGGGTCCCTTTTTTCCTCACTGTTTTTTTTTGGACAAGTCCCATCTTCTTTTTGAACATGCCTGCCTTGTTTGTCTGTAATCAACACCTAATCTCTAAGTCTTATCTTTCTTTTTGACAAGTTTTTTCTTTCTTTTTGACAAGCAAGGCTGGGAAAGAGCATGGGCTATGACTTGATTGAATGAAGGAGGTGAGCGTTTCAGTAACCAATTTTTCTATTTGATTTTCTTAAAAATGGTTGTTTCTGTAGGGTCTTTAGATTAATTGATTTTTAATATGGTTTGAGGGGTAGCTTTTGGTCTTGGATTCTTTGTGGAGGTAGTTTCTTAGGTTCCTCAAATATATCCTTAAATTTACACAACAATTTTGTAAAGAAAAATGAATTCGTACCTCGTATTGCTATATTGTTAGCCCATGTGATCCTCACTTGTCTTGAACATCTTCTGTAGTATGTTGCCTGAGATCTTTTGTCGCTCAATCATCTCAGTGGTTCCTTCTAATTCAATCTGTTGTCCGGCGTTCTGGAAACTCAGGTTGAGTTTCTTGAAATTAACATTATAGGATTGAATTTGCTCATCCAATCAATCCCAGCACCATGTCACAGTTTCTTCAAGATTCTCAAATTAGCTGTGAATGGATGTCCTTCCATCACACAAGAGAAGAAGTTGCATTTGGCTTTGCTTAACACCATGTGTGATTCATAACTGTTACTAATAGAGGGTTTGTTTCTTCAGCTTCACACCTTACTCCTTTGCCCACTCTAGGGTTCAAGAAGCTGTGAGTACTTCCACTATCAATCAAAGTAGTCCCAACTTTCTTGTTCTGTTCACCCTTAATTTTTTTTTTTTTTTGGCTTATTTGGATCTCTCCTTTGATAGTGCTATTATAGGAAGATCCATATAATGACTTTACATAAATCTCAATGACTCCTTCCCTTTCCTTGTCCTGTTCTAATTTATCTAAGTAAGTTCCTCATGAGGTTCATCAGATTTGAAGTGAGAGCATTGAAATGCTTCTCCTTACAATTATTGTTGTCCCAATAATCAGCCAAAGAGGTGGGTAAATTAGGTTATTTTCAATTTTTAATAATTTCAGTTTGTTCAAATATTAGTTATACAAAACTAAAATAAATATGGTAAATTAATAAAGAGTAGAGTAAGAAAGATTTGACATCGTATTTTATATTGGTTCAGCCGCACTTACATCCATTCCCCAAGCTATTTTTTAAATCTACTAAATTGATCTTCTTATTTTGGGTGAAGATCAAACCTTATAACATACATACTCCAACCTTGGAGATTTTTCTCAATAGTGATACCTTCACTTTTACCTTTGTAAGAATATGAATATAAAAATTTACTCTCAAAGAAAATGTAAGCAAGTGAATACAATTTTCTCTCAACAAAGACATGGAAATTTTATGCTCAAAAGAAGGCCTGTATTTCAACATGTGCTTTGATTCTTCTCAATGAAAGCAGGTTATCTTCATATATGAAGAATAGAGCTTATATAGGATACAAAAGCAAGGAAGCTGTGGGTATAAAGGACCATCTCAGTATATAAGCATCACATTGAAAATTCTAAAAGTATATGTTATTGAGCTTAAAAAACTCTGCAAAACATTCTGAAGTATCATCATTATGTCTAGTTTTACGCTTTAAAAAATCAACCTCAGATATATTACCGTTTGAAAGATAAAATTAAAATATTAGACCTCTGTCAGCTCTGTATTTATTGTTGTGATAGAACTTATTTGCTATTTTTAAAAATCGTATCAAATAGTTGATAAGTCCCAAAAATATAAATGATATCTTTCGGAAAATTTTATTTAGTCTACTTTATTGTGAAATATGAACTGAATTCATGTTAATTTTTTTACATTAAGATATGTGCAAAATACTACAGTATTGTCAATTTGAATTTCTAGAATCTATTTCTACAGATTATCCAATTTTAAAGAATTAT
>JAODPA010078934.1:0-24343 GCA_025585075.1 Nepenthes mirabilis | reverse complement strand
CATGATATTAATGTTCTATAAAAAATATTTTTTATATTTTAAGAGCACTAGAAAAACTTAAATTAAATTAATCTTGTAATATGTACAAACCTCAAATTCATGTCTATAGTTTGCATTGACACAAAGTAATAATTTTTGGTAGAATTTCATAAGCTCTCATTAGGAATATATTTGCTAAAGTAGAATTATAATCTATTGTAAATATAGTTGTTATCATTAAAGTAATTAAACCAATCTAGGGCTAACATTAATGGCATGGTGGGTATTTCGAATTAAATCTGAAGCAATGTCCTACGGTTTTTCTTTTGTCCAGACTAAGTTTAGAGGAGGGTTGCCTTTTGTGGTTAGGCTGTGTTTTGCTGAAAGAAACAGGTTGGTTCTTAATGAAGGTTTTTTTTAGGACTGTATCTCTTTTGGGTTTTTTTGAGGGCTTCTAGGGATCCAACTTCTCTTACTTTGCCAATTGGTAACACTGAAAAAGGGATGTTGGTTTATGAACCGTCGTTGTAGGCTGAATTTCTTCCTTAAATTCACTGAGGAAGCAAGAAATGTAAAATTATTCTGAGAGAGTAGAGTTGAAGTTAACCATTTAGGCTTTAATATCTTCAAACCTCTCTTGATATCTCCAACCATGGATCTTTGTTGGTGTTTGTTGATTCTTCCCCTATATTAGAAAGAGTTATTTCTCCAAATCTCCTATATATATTGCCTTTGGACACTTTCCAATGGAGAGGGAATGTTTGATGACAGTAAGTTTGGAACTTATTATGAACTTTATCTTCCAAGTGAATGATGGCTAGTTTCAATTTCAGATCATTTGGATTTCAGAAGACTTGAAAATACTTCACAAATTTTCTTATCCATCTCTTTGATTGTCTTTGTGAAATGAAGGAAATTCGATCTTAGAATATGGACATAGGTTATTACTCCTATGCTCAAAATCGTTGAGATCACACTTCTGAATCTCAGAATCTCAATCCTCCTTGTGGCAAGTGAGGAAGATTCAGCTCATTTGTTCATTGGGGAATTGTTTCAGATTGTCCTGCCACTGTATATAACACTAGATTGTAGCCAGTTTGCTTATGAGATTTTATAAAGAATGCAGAGTTTTTCATTCAACTGCTGATTAAGTTCTTCCTTGAAAGGAAATGTTGCATGAGCTCCTGCGTGTCTTGCATCAAATTTTCTTGGGTAGTTGCTTGCTGACATTACAACTGATCCGCCATATATCCCTTCTTGGCACTGTGTTGCTTGCATGATAGAATTCTTTTGGTTGTATTTTTGTAAGAGTAAAATTCGAAAAGGGTAGATGTTGTAACAAAATAGAAAGGTTCAACCACTTTGTCAGACAAATTGAGGGTGGAGGATATTTCAGATAAATGATTGTCTTCTTTGATACCAATTTTCTATGAAGTGGTTTTAGGGCATCCACTCCATAACAAGAAGATGAAGGCTGACATGAGATTGAAGGGAATTCAATTTAGGTAGAGTATATATTGTTGTCAAAAGGCTGCAGGGGAATGAAAATATATTTTCAGTGTTTATCACAGCCCCATCCTAGTCGTTGCTATTTTCTTAGCAATCAAAAGATAAAACAAATCACTGAAAATATAAAATTCAATTCATAATGACCATTTTGGTATATGGAATATAGCTGAGCCATTGCAACCTCTTACTATCTAAAGGTAGAATTGTGTAACAACTGTAACTATAAGTAACAAAATATATAACCTCCGTACCAATAAAAATCAAAATGTGTAACAACCATGACAATGAGCAACAGGTTAGCTGAGGTTTGGCCTATCTTAAGTTTGGCCTATCTGAGGTTCAGCTGTTCTGCTGAGACTTGGTTGGTCTACTGTTCAGTTATCTGTTGATACTTGGCCGTTTTGGTGGTTTGGCAGTTGTGAGATTTTGTTTTCTGAAGTTCGACAATTCTGCAGTTCACCAGATGAATTTCCACAGTTGCCAAGGTTTGGCTCCTTCATAACACCATTTTGGTATTTAAGGGCTCGTATTAGTTATTTATTCTTGTACCTTGGTAATCCCAAGGCCTTCTAGATCTGCATTATACACACATGCAGACACACATTATGTGCTAGACACAAATAGGGCTTTGAGGAGGGGGGAATGTCTCCGTTACTGCATGTTAACTATAGTTTCTTCAACAACTTCCTTTGTCATATTGTCATGAACCATGAATCTGAAGGCTAAAAGCTAATATCAACACCTAACTAAGATTCTTTTAAAAAAAAAAAAAAAAAAAAAATTGTTCTGTATTTCTGAAGATTCCATTGCAACCTTTTGGTTTTCAAAATTTAAACTTTGTTACACTTCATTAACTATTAATCTGTTCTAGTAGCACAATCCCTCTAAATCATTCTAAAATATTGAAGAAATTCTAAGAAGACACTGTTGATGGATTAGTGAACCATTTTGTCTCATCATCTTCAATATTAAAGCGTTATGCTGCAGGATGACACTTTTTCTGTTACCCATGTAGACGAGGAAACCTTTCTGTAACTGTTTAGGGACACTAATCTTTTGGAGGAAGCACACTTAAGAATAGAAGTTTGAGTTTAGGGAGTATGGAGCACCTTTATGGTTAGATTTCCCCTCCATCTTCCAGTATGGATGACTAGAATTCTTGTTCTAGATTATTGTTGATAAATATCCTCAAAGAATATTCTAAAAATACTCTTGTACTCTCTACTCTAGAATGTTTAGGAGTAAAGTAAATGCCTCCTCTCTTTTCTCTTTTTCTATAGTTCTGTAAGTCAATTTCAAATTTTATAGAACTACCTGTATTATTCTCTGCCCTATATGTACGTCTTTGTATAACTAAGTTGTACATGCAAGCATATATTTTCTTTTTGTATGGCATGCCTGTATGGGACATAACATCTATGCTCCTTGGCAACCTATGATAATTAGCTGTTGCTAGTAGTTTTCTGGTGAGTAACCCTAGTCCAATTCTCAATTTTACCTAAATTTTTCTTAGTAGACTGGAAACTTAAGAAATGTAAAAGATGGAAATACCTTGAATGCTGAGAATATATTTCTAGGCAACCTACTCGCAACTTTTGATACTCAATAAGGTACATTGGAAATGTTGTGCTGAGTTATTGATCAGAGTGATACTAGGCATAAGTTTCTGAAATTGAAACAAAGTTGTGGGTGACTAATGAAACAATGTCTTCTTATGTTTAGTTCGGGACTATTATCATATTATAAAACAAAGTAGCAATATTATCATATTATAAATACTGAACATATTTCTAGGTAAATTACCTTTAAAAAAAAAAGCAAAATCTAGAATTGGAAGGGAAAGCTCACATGCTGGGATCCTAACGGTTTGCAGACTAAAAGAACAAAGTTCAGTACAGTCATTGTGATATCCAAATTCTGACTCTAAGTTAATCCTTGATTTCTGTTTATTCTTAATAAGTGTTATGTCCTTACTTCATATTATGCATGTTTAGTATATTGGGACTTAATTTGTATAATGTAATGGATTTTTTATGTGAGATGGTTAGTAGTAGGTTATGACATGATGGACTTCTAGACTTGATTTTTCCTTAATGACTTGGTGAACTTTTGGCCTCTTTTTATTCCTATGTGGGCCAGCCTCAAGGGGTAGTAATTGGAGCACTAGGATGAGTTAGTGGAGCCTATGAAGGATTCCATGTCTCAGTGGAGTTTGTGTTTTCGAAAATTGGGGTGTTCAAGAGTTAGTAAAACAGTAACAAGCCTTGATTTTCTAGGCAGCTTTGTGATGGTTGGCCAAGGGAGGTAGTGGAGGAGATAATGGAGGTGGAATATGCATGGAAGCAAGGTATCCTAGGTGAATGCTTCCAATCTTCAACGTCTAGTGGGGTGGCGATTGTTGGAGACCTCCAGTAGTAGTATAAATAGGCATTTAATGGGGCCTTAGGACTCTATCCTCCCATAAGAAAAAGAAAGGAAAGGAAGTCTGAATCTGTTTTCGAAAGAAGAAATCATCTTGAAGAAAATATTTTAAGTATTTCATGATCGTCCTTTTTTGTGTTTGAACTCTTGCATGATTTTATGATGAAGCTTTGAAGAAGTTATAATAGCATTATTAGAGACGATCTATCATATGTTGAAGTAAGAAAAGTCATGCTTAAGTCAGTCATTTCATTATGGCCAAATGGTATGATGGAGAAATCCAAAGAGAAGTTAGTGAAATTTTGAGTAAACAAGTTAGTAAGAAATTATGATATCGTATTCATGATGTTATCGCATGATAAGTTGTGACATTGTCAGCAAAAAAGTGTGAAGAATGCCTATTATTATATGTTAAGATGCAAGGAATCATGGAGCAGAATGGATTTGAAAATGTTTTGGTATCGTGGTTAAAGATGAATTAACATGAAATTTGGGTGAAATCTTGTGAATAAATTATTGCTTGTTGATTATATTGAACTCGAGTTGTGGAAGCTAATTTGGTTGTTAAGTTGATACTTTGAAGGTAATGATAAAATGTGTCATGATACTATTGTTGGGAAAATTGTGTCTAAAATAATCACCATGGACTTATGTCTAAAAGTTCTAGAGAAAATGGTGATCCAAGTAATTGTTAAGTAAGAATTAATCTTACACTATGGTTCGATTGGTAGTTTAATGAATCACGAAGTTGGTGTTATTGCTAAGATAAGGTCCAACTTTGTTTAGGGTTGTAAAGAATTAGGTGTTGGGAACTAAATACCTTGAATTTTTGCAAATTGTTGAGATATATCACATTTATGGTGTTGGGTTAAATTAAAGAAAAATGTTGGTGTTAGTTTTGGGGTTTGAGAAGGTTATCTTTGTCTATGTTTCGCTCCACTTATTAATTTGAGTCATATAAGTTAAAAGTTAAGAGTTTTAACTTTGAAGTGTTGAAAGTCCTACATTTGGCAAAGAAAAATATCTTCCTTGGATTTATGCCTTCATACTTTCCTTGACACTTGATTTTATCTTCCTTTGATTTTTTTTATTATATTCATTGTTGATGGGCTAAAGACAAAGTGTGTGGACACTAAGAAATCGATAAATATGGAATCCGAGGGTCCTTAGTGTCGATCATGTTGTAAACTTGTACTAAGCTTAATTCATTCCAGTGGTTATGTAAAGTTCCTACAAGGCATTATTTATGTTCTTAATATGAATCACTATATGGATTGGAGGCAGTGTGAGGCGAGTTGTGACAAGTCCAACTAAATTTAACGCGTTATATGATTTTAGTTATGCTAATAGAGACCTTCTATATGTTGGCTGATGGTATCGGAATGTGGTTTGAGATTTTAACTCAGTTGTGTTATGGTTGAATCTCATGCTATTCATATCATGTTATTATGTTCACTCTTTTGGATCATGATTTACTTTCTAGATATTTGGCTTAATTTTACGTTCCTTCCTCCCTGTGTAGCAGGCTTGACATCCTCATCCCAGAGATTTCGGAGTATCAAAAATTTTGCTTTTATAGAGCTTACCTTTTTTGTGTACTTATAAACCCTTTCTTTTATAATTTGTTTGAATTTTCCATTTCTTGGCATTGTAAAATGATCGTTTGAGCTCATGGAATTTTGAATTATGGAAAGGAGTGCAAGTTAATATCTTAAAATCATTGGAACATGGAAATCTAAGGCGGAATATTTATGGCTAGATGAAAAGTATATTTTGCAGCATCATTATCCAGGGTTAAGCTAATGTGGTGATGTCTTGGGATGACAGTCATTGCCTTACATAGGATAAAGGGAAAAATAAATGGGAGAGACAGATCCCTATGAGATGAGATGAATCTAGGGATTCATTCTAGGAACTAACTCTTACAGTATGCTTTTCGTTGCTTGGATTGCTGGTTTTTTTCAATGCGTTACAGAGAGACTTCAATCTTCAATGGCTGGCCTCTATGGAAAACAGCATATCATTGGTGTCTTTAGTTACTGCATCACCGCCTGTGAAAGCACATTTTATATATACCTCTGGAAAATTAATTTCGCTTTATTTTCTCTGTCCTTGCTGCATATTGTGACCTAGCATGTAGGTTATTTATGCTGTAGTATATAGGCTTGTGTTTGCTAATGATATTTAATCTAAACATGGCAGTTTCCCCTACGACTTACATACCGAATAGCTTCTTTTAACCCTTAATTGCAAAAGTGTTATGTTGGACCTTGAACGGTAATAGGATAGGGTTTCCTTTGACTTCTCAATGTACGAGCCTGCTTGGTTTTCCATGTTTTTCATTGATAAGATGCAAAGAACGTATGCCCTTCAAGAATGTTTTACTTTGGGAAGGAATTCCAACAATTTTGTTTTTGAATTTATAATGCTATTTATTTGTTGTATTGTGATGAATCAGCTACCTTTGACTTGAAAATCCAGTCTTGGATTTTCAGACATGATAGTACGTATGTTCATATTTTAATCATAATGTTACTGCTATGGCGTATTAAATGCAACAGGTTATCTACTTATTTCAGCTGAACTATTGTTTACTGTGTGATATTGTGTGCTAACATCCTCTTGTGCACCATTTTAGGCATTTGGTCGCACACCACTTATTAATGTTAGTCCAAAAAAGACATGGGAAGGTGCTATTGTGGGCTTTGCTGGTTGCATTGCCACTTCTGTTGTACTATCCAAATATCTTTGCTGGCCCAAAACTTTGCCAAGGTATGCAGTCTTCTTGCAGTGAGATATTCTAAATCTATCACAACATTCTGGTTAGTTCAAGCATTGAGAAGTGCTTTCTTTTCCCTCGTGTATGTGCTCGTGAGAATGCGAGGGACCAAAGATGTGCAAAAGTTTCTTTAGAATTGTTCAATCTTGCAATCTGGATTGCAGTAACAGGGCTGTATCGCAATCTAGGCAGCTGTGATTGCTGATATAGTATTGGTGGATGAGGCAAGAGAAGGCATTAATTCTAAGTTGGAACTCTATGGGGTGACCTTGGATTTTGGAAGCTAAAGGTTTAGAATTATTGAAGCATACAGAATCCATAGAATAAAGTATAGTTCAACAGGAGGGATGGATGATTAAGAGTTGTGTATAAGGATTGAATAATGGAAAAACTATCAAAGACAGACTACTTCAAATACTTTAGGTGTGTAGAAAAACAGGGCCATGGATGAGGATGTTGCTAATCAAATCAAAACCGGGTTGATGAAATGGAGAAATGCGTCAAGAGATGTGTTTGGAAAATATCACTAAAACTTAAAGGTAAATAATAAAAGTTTAGATGTAAGAAGAAACATTGCATTGGCGATGATGTAGTTGTTAAGATGGATGTGTAGATGAGATTCTTCATAATCTTGTATAGTAAAAAGGTTAGAGTAATACAAATGGAACACAATGGAAGATACATCTGGATGCACTATTGGTCATGAGGCAAAGGCCTACTAGTGTACCTATAACAAAATTTGAGTGGATGCATGAAACTCTATATCATAAATGAAAATATTAATATCAATATCGATTGCAGTCATATTGATTCATGACTATATCGGTATCAGCCATATTTGGTGATACTTCATTGGTATTAGATGTATAACACACAAATTGTTTTCAAATCAAAACCTGTGTGGTAAATATTGGCAGATATATTAGAAAGTATATAGTTTTGTCAGCCAATATTTTGAATATTGGCTGATATATCATTAATATAATGCCATATATGTTTCAACTCCCATGACTGTCGCAGTATCAGGAGCCCTCTACCTATATTACCCGGCTGATATTCATATATTAACTGATATTTCCTTCCATGTTTTGTACAAAAGAAAAAGGGGTAGATTGAAGGAAAGTTTGATGAATACCATTAAGCATGATTTTGCTTATTTGGAGCTAATGAAGAGAACGGTCACAACATAGCTCAATGGAGGCATAAAATCCATGTAGCCTACCAGGGTCATTAGGTTGTGAGGCTTTGAGCTTGGGAGATGGAAATGTAGTCATGTTTTCTCATTGCTGTTGCTTGTTTGAGAAAAAAGTGCCCAGCAATCATAATCCAATGCGGATCAAAATATCCTGTTGAGTATTGTATAATTTTGTGTCAGTAAACTAATTTTATGAGAATTTCATCTAGAAGAATATCAACGAAGTTGGGAAATTGAAATATTAGGTTAGGAAACTTAAAAAATGTAAAATGAGTAATATTTGTTGATATTATGACATTCTAGGCAACCTAGTAGCAACTTTTGATACATAAGAAAGTAACACAGGAAACGTAGCTTTGAGTTATTAGAGAGAGAGCCACAATTTTTGTTTTTAAATTTAGAATGCTATTTTCTTTGTTTTATTGTGATGAATTAGCTACGCTTGACTTGAAATCCAGTCTTGGATCTTCAATGGAGCATATCAGCAAATCAATAATTTATGAACCACAAGCAAGAAGCACATGATGCTAAAAATGTTTGAAACTGCATGTTTGAACTTAACAAATCAACATTCTCAATCACCAATATCTATTTTTCCTTGTGAAATGCAGCACACACAATATGTAGTGTAAGATGTTAATTGTTCTTTTTGTGTGATTACTTGTACACCAAGAAGCACTAACAGTTTCCCTGGGCTAACTTATTGGTTTTGTGTCTAACACGTGCTGGAATGTTTTTTTCCTTTCATTTTGACTCCAACATACTTTGATATATTTTAAACAAATTAAACTATTTTGTAATTTTAAAAATATATTTTTCAAATAGACTAAAGAAAATTGGAGCCCGTTGGTAATTTGGAAAAAAAATTAAAAGCCTAAGCCCCATTGTCTTCTTTTTTTATCATTTGAGATATATAGTAGTATAATTCATTTATGTTGACTTGCTTATGTAGTGCTTCTTTCATTTTTTTTTATGCTGAAACAAAACATGCATTATTATTGATATTGTAGTATTGTTAATTAGTTATATTATCGTATCTATCAATTAATTATAAATTTCAGTCACATATCCATAGTGTATCATGCCTTTATCTTTTTGAAAAATAATGTGTTAGCATGTTGGTACTGGTCTCATGTTTGTTCCCTTGCCATTATCTATGCTTCTTAGCGCGTACATACTATAACCCTGTCCTCCAGCTGTTGGTTGTTAATGCCCCTGACCACACCACTAATATGAAAATCACCACATGAATGAACAATCCTTAATGAATGAATTTTTTTTTGTGATTGTAAAATAGTACCACCAAACCAAAATATCACTACCGAAGTATTACAACTTTTAATAACTGCAAATATTCACTATTCTTGATCGATTTATGTAATAATTCAAATTTTCTTATACACAAAATGGTGGAAAATATTATTAGGGGAAGTTATATTTTTTGAAAATATTTCCTAAGGAAAATGTTGAAAACATTTTTCTTCCATTTGGAAAATATTTTTTAAACAAACGGAGCCTTAGAATGTATTTTTTTTTCTTTGTATGTTTGTTCAACTTTTATAGCACGTTTAAAACTACTCGAGTTGGGTAGTTGTCCTGTGTGCATTCCTTTTAAGGAGTTAAGGGTCAGTTGCAATGTGCACGTCGTAAAATCATGCACGAAGTTAAGCAAATGTCTTCAATAAAGGTCTTGTGACTAGAGTATCCAAGTCCATTGTGTACAAGTTGGCATGAGAAATATCTTTGCCCAACCATAAATGGAACTGTTTATTTCTCAAAATTTTTATGCAGAGGAGAACAAAATCAATTACGGGGAATATCGGCTGATTTCTTAAAATTAGAAGATATACCGCAATTTATTGGCTTTATGGTAACATATTGCTATTTTGTTATGGTATTATGAAATATCTATATTCAGATGGTATTTTCAATATCAGCTAATATCTCATTCTATGCATTCGGTAGTTGATAATGTTTGAGAAGGAAAAAGGAAGTGTGGTACCTTTGCCCAACCTACAAGTGATTAATTCAAAGAGAACATCAAAAATCAAACCATGACTCTTATTCCCGAGTAATCAGATTTAGTCAAACAAAGAAATGTGAGTTGGGATGGTAAAGATGTTTATGCGATAATTGACTAACGTTAGTACAAATAGCAGCAAAAGGATCAAGTCTTTGCTGGAGGAATGGTTTTTAGTGGTAACAGACTACCGTCTTTAATCCGATTGCATTCAACCGTCCCTGATGCTCGATCCTACTCAATATAGCCAGTAGGTGAAAAGTGAACATCACAATTGTTTTTAATTGATTCTCCAATGAAAAATGAGATTAGACACTTAAGTAACAAAAACATTATCCACATTGGGGTCGAGAAACATTACCTAAGGTAGGGTTCAAGTTTCCAACAATAGCAATGGGCAAATAACTCTTATTAGCTGTTTCCATCACATGGTTTGACTTGGGTAAAGTCAATAGCTTTGATGTTATGTGGCTTGAAGTAGTAGAATCAAAGTACCAATGGTTATGATTGTCTGAGAAGCCTAATGCAGAGAAAACAGTGATGATTATTTGGTGAATTATCCCAGGAGTTGCAACACTTCGTTGTTGAAGGGGATGAACAGTGATAGATCTATGACAAGAGAATGCTATTTGTGTCATGTTTAATGTTCCATTTAACACTCCAAGAAGCCACACATTTGTATCAACTATGTAGGTGGGATTTATGTCTACACATAGTGCAATGTGCAAGGGAATACACACACCATCAAACCCATCAGCTATGTGACACAAACTGATATGCCAGATCAGGTCGGGTATTGCTACTGTTTTTGAGTGTTTTCAGATTTGAGTATTCAGGTTTTCATAAAACAATTGAGAGTTCTAGATGAGAAGAGTATGGCTGGATTATTTCAATCATTTGTACTCTTTTGATTATAGAGAAAACCACTTAATCTTGTGCCCATGGACATAGCTCTATTTCCGAGAGTGAACCATGAAAATTTCGTTTTATATGTGCTAGAATGTTTCACCTAATTCCTCTATTTATCGCATCAAATCAGTATCAGAGAGTTCCAATCCAAAATGACATCAAGAACTTTGAATACCAAGTTCGAGTTGGAAAGTTTCAATGGCAAGAATAACTTTTATTCGTGGCAAATCAATATTAATGATTTACTTGTTCAACAAGGACTCTACAGAGCCCTAATGGGAAGAAAAGTTGATGCCTCCACTTCTGATGAGGATTGGGAAGCTTTTAACCTCCGTGCTATGAGCTCAATGCTATTTTGCCTAGTCAACGTTACTCTATAATTTAGCCAAGGAAAAGGTGGCCAAGAAGTTGTGGCCAAATTGGAGAGAGTTTACATGACAAATTCTCTCATGAACGGAATTTGTTTGAAGTGGCAACTGTACTCACTCGAAACAAAGGAATGTAGCATTGGTCCATGAACATTGAACAATTTCAATGAACTTCTTTGTTAATTGTTGAGCAACGATGTTAAGATTGATGATGAAGATAAATCTTTGTTGCATTTACATTCTCTATCTTCCTGTTGTTGTCTTGTAAATGAACTAACCTATGACAAAGAGACCATAGTTTTAGATGACGTGGCTGTACCTTTGATATTGGAAGAAATTGTCCGTTAGCCAGTTTCGGACAGCCAGGACGTAAGTCTTGAAGTAAGGGCCAGATCTGATTTTTGTCCAAAAAATCAGAATTGGGTGAGCTCCAAGTCCAAGATTAGCAAGTTTATAAAGTGTAATTATTGTAAGAAGTCAGGCCACATAAAGGATTGTCAGAAGCTTAAATCAAAAGAAAACAATGAGTTGAATGCCAAAACTATCAGTTTGGTTGGGAAAAATCAGGAAGGTATTCTCTCTGCTTCTTCAAAAAATTTGTTGAGCATATGGGTTCTTGATTCCTGGTACTTATTTCATGTGTCTAGATAAGGATTTATTTCCCATGACTGACCTTATAATGGTGATATAGTTATTAAGGGCAATAATGCTGAATGTGAAACAATTAGAATCGATAACATCAAATTTAAAATTTGTGACAGAATTGTGTAGACTCCAACCGATGTTAGATTTGTCCTTAATCAAAAAAGAAATTTGATTTCTCTGGGTGTTCATGATTTTTTGGAATGTAAAATTGTCTCAAAGAACGGTTTCATGAAAATAATGAAGGGAGCTCCTAATGATCCGAGCAAATAGAGTTGAGAATCTGTACGAGTTTGTGGGAAGTACCATTTCAAGTGGAGCTTTTAACCTTACTATAGATGAGAATGATTAAACATAGTTATGGCATATACATTTCAGGCATATGAGTGAGCCTGACTCGAAGAGCTTTATGAGTGAAACCTTCTAAGAGTTATCAAGTCTTAGAAATTAGACTTTTTTGAACACTGCATTTTCAAAAAACATTACTAAGTAACTTTTTGCATGTTAACTCACACCACGAAAGGCATACTTGATTACATTCATTTGGATGTTTGAGGTCCTTTGCAAGTTCCATTAAAGGGTGGATCCGTTTACTTTGTCTTTTGTATTGATGTCTTATCAAGGAAGGTATGGATTTACTCAATTACATTTTAATTTGATGTGTTTGAAATTTTTTTAAGACATGGAAGGCCATGATGGTGATGTAAATCGAAAGAAAGGTAAAACCACTCCATGCTGACAGTAGAGGTCAGTACATCTCTATCAATTTCAAGTAATTTTGTGAGGTGGGCATCACTCTACATTGGACAGCTCCTCACTCAACAAAACGGTGTCGTAGAGCAAATGGACCGAACTTTATTTGAATGAACTTGGAATATGATGGGCATAGCACAAATTTCAAAAGACCTTTTTGGGCCAAAGCAATCAATAATGCGTGTTATCTCGTGAATATGTCATGTTGTACAGCTATTGGTTTAAGGCAACCAAATGTAGTTTGGTCAGGTAAACCTTTCGATTATTCTGATTTACACATATTTGGTTGTCCCACATATATTTATTTTAACATTGATAAACTTGAACTGAGGGAAAAGAAATGTATTTTTCTCGGTTATGCACATAGTGTCAAAGTTTTCGGATTGTGGTGCTCAGGATTGGACAAACCACACTTTATAATCTCTAGAGATGTCAAATTTGATGAAAATCCAATGCTGAAATCTATTGAGATAGAAAATCATGTTCAACAGTTCGACAATGACGAAAAATCTACTGTTGGACAGATTCATTATGGTGATGAATCTGTCCCTGGACAATTTTAGAAGGAGAATGTTGTCACTGGATAGCCTGCAGGTTTGGGAAGTGAATATAAAGATCCATATTCAGATTTTCGGTATGACTTAAATGAAGAAGATTTGCAGATGTACTAAAATTGGAGTTCACATTGGATGCTGAAGTAAAGGCGAATCCCGGACAAGGTTGCCTACACCAAGTTGGCTGAACATGGAGGGCCAAGCAACTTCAAAGAAGCTATGGCTGATCCCAAACACGACATGCGGATGCATGTGATGCATGATGAAATGCAATCACTTTGAAAAAAAGACAGTGGAATCTTATCAAGTTTCTGAAAAGTAAGCGGGTCATAAGTTGCAAGTTGGTGTATAAAAGAAAATCTAATGAAACTTACAAGGCTTGGCTTATTGCCAAAGGCTACACCGAAAGAGAAGGAATCGATTTTCCGAGAATTTATTCTCCCATGACAGGACATATTTTCATTCATACTCTTTTGGCTTTGGCTACTTTGCATGATTTTGAACTTGAGTCGTTAGATTTCAAAACCGCATTCTTGCACAAAGAACATGAAGATGAGATCTACATGGCTCAACCAAGGGGTTCAATTCGAAAAGAAAATAAGATCTTGTGTTAGCTGAAAGAAGTCCAACTGCACTTTAGAGCAATCTTCATGATAATGGTACAAATGCTTTGATTTGTTTATGGGTCATAATGGGCTCACATTGAATTAGTATGATTGGGGCGTATATTTCTAGAAGTTTTTCGATGGTTTGTTTATTTATTTGAAGATTTATGTCGATAACATGTTAATTGCAGTTAAAACTATATCTTACAATAAATCTTTGAAAAAGCAATTAAATGGAATTTGAGATGAAAAATCTTGAGGTAGCTGAGAAAATTTGAAGGATGGAAATCTGGAGGGATAGAGTTGTGGGAAAATCGAGTTTATCTCAAGCTCATTATGTTTAGAAAATCCTCACGACGTTTAATATGGACAAGTGTAAGCTCAATTCTACTCCATTATCCAGGCACTTTAAACTTTCCATAAATCAAGTACCATGAACTATTGAAGAAAAAAATGGAATGACGTGTGTTTTGTATTCTAGCGCTGGTGGTAGCATGATTTATTGTATGCCATGCAAACAATCAGAACTTTCACATGTCACCAGTATAGTAAGTTAATGGCTAATCTGGGGAAAATGCATTTGCTCATGGTTGAATGGATTATCTGGTATTTGAAAGGAACACAAAATCAAGACTTAGTTTTTGAAAGGGACATGGCTAGCAAAGATTAAGCTATTGGTCTTATTAATGTTGATTTTAGCTATTGGTCTTATTAATGTTGATTTTGCAAGAAACCTCAACAATAATGGTTGACGAATGGATATGTTTTCACACTTGTCGGTGGACCTATCTATTGGGAGTCTATGTTACAGTGGACGGTGTCCTTTCCACTACTAAGCTGAGTACATGGTTGGAGCTGAGGTCAGGAAGGAATCAATTCGTTATTTTTTGTGACAATCAAAGCGCTTTGTGTTTTGCTCTGAAATATATCTATTATTTGAAAACCGAGCAGAATTGGTTCTGATGCCATTTTTTCTTGGAGTTGGTAGTAGAGAAGGAAGTTTTGTTCTTGAAGATCCATTGGAGCGAAAATCCCGTAGAGATGGTCACAAAGAATTTCGTGTATGAAAATCAAATTTTGCTTATATTTTGCCTGCCTTCATCATGTGAATTAAATGCCCCATTATGACGATTTGTTGGAACGCTGTGCAATTATGATTGACATTTCTCTTGTTAAGGAGATTTGTGAAGCCATTACTCTTTATGAGGTTCAACTAGGTGGCTTATTCCTTCATGTACCTGGTTTAAGGCTCTATGGGTGAGTCCGAGGCATTGATTATCATTGGAAGAATGTGATACAATCAATTATGGTGCAATGGGAATTGGAAGTATTGATGGCGTATTTATGAAAAGAGAATGCAAGTTGTATCATGTTTTCTATTTAATACTTCTAGAAGTCACATATTTGAGTTAACTATGTAGGTGGGTGAAAGGGAGTAAACACACCATCAAACACATCAGCTATATGAGACAAATTGATTTGCCAGATCAATTCAAGTATTGCCACTTTTTTTAGTGTTTTCAAATTGAGTGTTCGTGCTTTCACAAAATGACTGAGAGTTATTGGTGATAAGAGTGAACGAGTTATCACTTGTATTTCTTTGATTATAGTGGAACCACTTGATCTTGTGCCTATGGATGTAACTCTCTTCAGTAGAGCAAACCACACAAATTTGTTACTTTGTGTGTTTCACTCTTTCTTTCTATAGTTAGGACATGCGCCCATTCTTTTACAAAACTTCTTCATAACCTTTGTTGCAATGTCTATATTCCTTGCAGCTATAGCATTGAATTGATTGCATGTCACAGCCTCTACCCTGTCTCTGCGCAGCATGAGCAACATTCAGAGGCTTACTTAAGGAAATCTGCTGCTCCATGGCTACCTGAATCCATGTGATTCCTTTCTTGGAAGCTCACCAAAACAGATGTCTAGGGAAGTTGGAGAATAATGATTCTTCATATTAAAGCGTGCATCCTCATATTTAGGTCTCAAATTTATGGGAATCTTTTCGCTCTTGTTGGTCTCAAGGATTTCTTGAATTGGCTCAAGGGATTAAGATGGCAGCTTGCTGCATATAAGATCAGATTCATCAGAATATTCAGTCAAAACATCCAAGAAAGCAGATTGGTATTCTTTAATAGACTAACTTCCTTGTGGATGGCCTGCATGCCCAAGTTCCAATTGTAAACATCAGGCAAAATTTGTCATGATTGTAAATCTTCTATAGGTAGTATGCATAACCTTAGCTGTATTGTATGGACGCAATCTAGGAACAATGGCGCTCCAAAGAGCTGATGATCTAATACATAACTTCTACATCTTTTTGTTCTATAATGTTATGATGTCTAGTTGGCGTCACTTCATACTGTGCAACCGTCAATATGTCCCTATGAACTCCTTGCCTCTGAAAGAACCAAAAAAAATTCAAATTGTTACTATTAAGTGGAATAATTTTTGCCTGTGAATTACACAGAATGATTCTCCTCGATCAAGCATGATATCAAAAAGATATACAGACACAGTAAGAAATACATTGCCGCACATAGCAACTCCAGAGAACCATGCAAAAAAAACAGAAAATGACATGTAAAAGAGAAAAAAAAAGCTGGAATGCCAATCATAATAGAAAGTGTCTTTATTTTGGGATTATGCCTCTGATAAATAGGGGAATATCTGTACAAGAAAATACTCACTATTCTTGCTATTCTAGCTATACTTACCTAATATATATGATCTATAGTGCAAGGAAGTTTCATCCATTCTAGCTAGTGTTGTTGTACCTACCTAATTTATGGAGTTCATATTTTATAGCTGAAGTAATTAACTACCTAAAATTGATAATCTAGAATATATTCTAACATGCCTAAAATAAAACTTCTAAAAGGTTTGTCATTGCGGATGGATACTCTGACACTAGATGTGTCCCGTGAATGTCCTAGGTGTCCAGATGTGTACTCGTGTCTTGTGCTTGTCCGAACATCTGCAATGTGTCCTAAACGTATTTGAGCATGTCCCTAGTGTGTTGAATTAACACAATACAATAGCATTTGCCTACACATGTCAAGGTCTGATATGTGTCATGTAACAATATGCTGTGCTTCTTGGGTTTTAGTCCAATGACAATGGCCTCCACTTTCATGTTTTCTTCTTTTTGGATAAAAGTTCGTTGATTAGTTCAAAGAGAACCCAACAAAATATATGCCATCAACCATAGAAAGTATGTAACATCCAAAAGCCACAGTATGTTGCTGCTGTTCAACAATGCCTATTTTGTCATGAGCCAAGTGCCAGTTGATCCTCAACCCTGTCTTGAGAACTGTGTAGAATGGTGTGACTTTGCGTCAAATTCTATGACACTACTGACATCCTAGGTCATGAATTTAGTACTCCAGCTGATTGTGTGTGTATTATATAGTATTTTCTTCTGTTTTTGTGTGTGTGTGTGTTTTTTTTTTTTTTTTTGCAAGTGAAAACTTCAAGAATGTCAAGGCTTAACTATGGGGTTGTATGTGCCACCACCAACTAGGTATTGTTGATGTGTAAACCTTTACAGATTTACAAAAACCTCAGAGGGGCTTGCATGATAGGAAAGAGGAAAATGCATAGAGCTGTTGCTTTATCAAGGATGCATTGGTATACTAGTCCGATGTCCCTAATTAATCGAGGACATGCCTATAGTCCAGTTGAGTGATGCCATTGCTGGGATGGGGTAGCGTAACATCTGCTTTATGTTTGAGATTAGTCTTGTAAAGAGGGAGCTTTGATGTGACAATAAGGGTTGCCTGTTTATGACCGGATTATGGGATCAAGTAAGGAAACAACCCTGCCGAATTATAGGGATAAAACTGTGTACATTTGATTTTGACCGATCCCAGTGCCTGCAACACTGGAAGCCTGATGTATTAGGCATCCTCTTGTATCTCGAATGGCCTTTTTCTTTTGTTGTTTTTGGATATGTTCTTTGGCATCTTATCCTGAGCAGATTGTACTTTGCCCCCAACAAATGGCCAGCGTTTGAAAATGTTCATTCACTTGCAGCATGATTGCTTTTGGATCTCTGAATTTCTTTGGATCTCTGTTTGGTGACCTCACGGAGTCCATGATTAAACGGGATGCTGGTGTGAAAGACTCTGGATCCCTTATACCTGGACATGGTAACAACTTTTGAATTCTTGCACGATTTGGTTATTTGAATGTTTTAGGTTTATCAGTTTCTATTAATCCATGCTTTTACTCTCTCTTCAGTTGACAGGCATTATGCTAGTAGTGATATTGCTTCCCTTATGCAGTGCATTGTGGAATGAGTCTAATTTGCATACCAGCACAAATTTTGAATTTTCTATTGGAATTTAGGATTTCCAACAAGCATGCTAAGACTGACTTCCATTGATTTTATTTCTTTTTTTTCCCTTCCTGTTGGCATTGTTAATGAGCTTTTGTGTGCCTATATTCCGTGTTGTTTGCCTGTTTGCACTATTACAGTGGAGACAGACAGCTTTAAATTTTAATTTTGGTCAATGTCTGGGGTTTTTTATGAGACAAGATTGCTTAAAGTTTTTGTTATAGAGAAGAGTTGGAATGGATGATTTGAAGATAAGGTAGGATAAGGGTCAAATAAATGCTGAAGGCATCCTCAATAATAGCTTGTTATATGCGTACTTATTCAATGCGTATGTTTCGTTTTTTCTTGTCAAGGACGGATGTTGATATCTGTAACTGACTCGTGTATCAATAGAAGATTAGAATGATTAGTCAAAAGTTGAACTAGTTTCTTGGAGATAGGAATGTTTGATTTTGTAGTTGAAATAACAAGAACTAGACCTACAACTATAAATTTTTAAATAATATGATTATAGCTGATCAAGTGGAATATTTGGTTTCTTTAAATATGTCTGAATGGTGAAGAGAAACAATAGTATCCTTGATTATAATTTATGTTGCGTTGCATTCTTGTAGTAGATTGTGATCCCAAATTGATGTTCAATTACATCTACTTGAGTCTTTGATGTTTAAAATGGGCGTATCACTTCTAATTGTTATGTTGCTGTATGATGATCTCTCTTGCTGTTTGTCTGAAAGTTGTCAATTTGGTGCATGTGAATGCAGCAATAATTGTAGTTAGTCTGCACGATGGACTATGAACAGGAGGGTAGTATAAATCTGCGTAACTATGACTCCAATAACATGTTATCCCATATTGTGAGAACAATCATTGTGATTAAGTACATTCATACATCCTTAACAAAACCTTAAGTTCCATTAATTGGGATCGACTATATGAATCCACTTATACCATTCCATTTTGTTTAATTCAACATTTTTTGCAAGAATAGAAACATTTTTCATATCCTTCTTTACCACCTTATTCCAAGATTTTTAAGCTTGCATCATCCTTTCTTCTTCCCTCTAATCTTAATCAAATTAATTTTCCTTATCAGCAGTTCATTATCCTACATTTTAGTGCCTAACTCTTTAACTATTCTACCATAATATTTTTTCTATAGGTGTGACTCTTAAATGGTCATAAAATATGCTCATTCATTATCTTATCTTTTAAATCTACATCACTCATCCATCTTAATATTCTTATCTCCACAATACTTATTTATTTGTCTTTTAATCGCCCAACATTAAGAACTTTATAGCATAGTGGGTCTAGTAATTGTCTTATAAATTTTTTCTTTTAACTTTAGAGGTATCTTTCAATCACAAAGCACCTCTAATGCATTCCTCCCTTTCAATATGCTTGCATTAATCCTATATTTTTGGTCAATCTCTTTATGTTGATCATTAATTTAATTAGATCGTTATATTGGGTAGAATTATATAGTTGTAATTTATACTTTCCGTTTTACTTCTATTTATTCTAGAACCTCTATCAGTAGTTGTTTGTTTCCACTTACTCCAGTTTTGTCTGTCAAAAGAAGTATCATCACCAAATAACATGCATCAGGGTGTCACATCTTGAATGTCTTGTAAGCTCACTACAATTAAGGAAAACGGTAAGGACTCCTAGTTAAATCCTTGATATACGCATACTGTAATAGGGACACTCAATATCTCCTCCAACCATTCTAATACTAGTCATTATCCCTTATCCATATTGCCAATAACATCTATGTTTTCTTCTGCCTCTTGTTTTATCACCCACCATAATATTTCCTTAAGCACCCTATCATAAACTTCTAAAATCAATGAAAATCAGGTGTACATCTCTTTTCTTTTTCCTAAAATCTTCGTTGACCTTCTTAGCAGATGTGTAGCTTCAGTGGTTGGTCACCTTGGCTTGAAATTAAATTGATTTTCATGTTCCTTTCGTTATTCTTTGTTCTTTCCAAAATTTTATAATATCGCCCATTAATACAGTACCACAACAGCCATTATAATTTTAACATCTCTCTTATTTTTATATAGTGGATTATTACACCGCTTTTTTTCCTCTCGTCTGGCATATTTTACTTAAACACATTAAATAAAGTAGTTAAGCAATTCGTCTCACAATCTCCTAAGTATTTCCAAGCTATAATATGGCCCGATCTAGTTTGTCTATCTAACGGTTATAGTTTGGGCTCCGTCTAGTTTGTCATTCTAACGTTTTTCAACTTGTTAAATACATATTCGACTTATGTTCCTCAGTAACTTCTAAAATTTGGCCATCTATCTCATTTTTTCATTTTAGCTTATGGAAATAACTCTACCATCTTTCTTTTGTGCCTAACAAGATGTAAATATGAAGTGATGATAGGTGGATTGAACCCTAATGCTGACTGACTTAGATATCAAACGTCAAATATACATTTTGTAAATTGACCAGTGTACAGGATTTGAATGGCTAAATGACTACATGTTTTTGCGGTATATTATGCCAACTTTTAATTCTCATAGGTGGTTAGGATATGGTATAACAAAAGATAAGCAACACATTTTGCAAAAGATAACCCATAATTCCTCCACACACCCTCTGAAACTCTGATCTCTCAGCCTCCAACGAAAATGCACACCATTTTCTTCTGCTCACTGTAGTGAATTTACCCTCACTTAGTCTCTCCCAACCTATTCAGGTCCACTTATTTGTTTTCCTTCTATGCTTTTCTCCCTATATCTTGGACTGTCATTACATCTGCTCACTGCTCTCTCTCCTCTCCCAGTTTAGTTTTGATTTATGGTGAGATGAAACACTGATGTTGCTACCACCTCAGTCCTTAACTTTCAAAAACATAATTTTTGTGGAATTTTGGTTCAATATTCTTGATGGAAGAGTTAATTATAGATTTCTGTCAGGTTCAATTAAATTGGAGATTTGTTTGGAAAATTAACGGTTTGATTTGTTTTGGCAATTGTTCTTAAGTTAATGTTGCCATATATATACAGTTCTAACTGATAGCCCTGATCATTTCTCATTGGATTTGTGGATTGATGGATGGTGGTGTTAAATTTGCAATGGTTTGTTTGAATTGAGTCTACTGCTATAATTTGATTGGTGATGATTCGTTTATTTTCCTTTTTTTTCCATTTGAGAAAAGGGGAAGGAGAGAAATTTCTGTGGTAAATGGATGATGTTGATTGTGGCTGTGGGAGTGGGAGAAATATATGGCTATGGTGTTCGTGCATTTCATTTTTTGGGGAAGGTCATGATGGTAGGTAACATTGGTGGTGTACATAGTGATTGCTGACGATGGTTGTTCACCTTATTCGCTATGTCTCTTTCTTATTGAGGAAAGCTAGAGTGGGAAGGTTACTGCAGGCCTATTGGTTATGATGGCGTTCTTGACAGTGGTGAGGTGAGTGAAGAAATAGGCCGGACTTTGGGGTTGGTCTCAGTGGTCAATGAAAATGTACTAGTGTGCTGCCTTAACATGAAGAAATAGGCCCTGACTAGTGGTGATGTAAAAGCAATTTCTTTTCCCTTTTCTATTTGTAAGGGCATTTTTATGTACAATAGTTCTCAACTTATTCTCAAAACCCACATAGCGAGGACTACTCAGCAATTGCTCATTGAAATGGATAAAAACACTAATCAACAAATGGTGTAAGAAAAATCAAAATGTGAGGGTGCCAGACTAATAGTTATGGAAATATGGGTAGCAGTCTGAAATCTACTACACCACAGGATACTAAAGTGACGATTACCCTATAAATTATTTTTCTGTGGATCGATGACCAAAGAAGGATCTCAAAGCCTCCATTAACACATAGTTCACACTTGAAAGCTCTCCACATGCTGTGCAGAGGTTTACAGACAAACAGAGAGAACCTTCTTTTATTTTTTAACGAGCAGTGTCCATATCTGACATCCTTTTGATAGGGACGTTGCAAGAAGTTGGTAAAAATGAAAAGATATAATGCCACGGAAGAAAATAATTCATTCCACCAAGATAAAGAATAGACATTTGCACCTTTCCACTAATCCTGTTTGTTCTTGCCTTTCTTCTCTTTTTGTGTTTTTTTTTCTTGCAATTTCATAGGCTGAGAGTTGGCGCTGCTTCTGTCCGCCTTTTTGTCTGGTATAAAATCTACATGATGTCCTATGAACCATCTCTGTCTATTAAATGGTGAAATTGCCAAATGATGTGCTGATGCCCCATTTGCTTTCCTATTCATCTCAATGAGAGGCTCATTCCTTGCTTAATTGACTGATAGATTATTATTTCACTGTAGGTGGAGTTCTAGACCGAGCAGACAGCTACATATTTTCTGGTGCACTTGCATACTCGTTTGTTAAAATATTCCTACCACTTTTTGGTGTTTGATGCCAAGAGCTTTCGGCTATGTCGAGTACCGAGTGAAGCACGAGAAGAGGTATATATCCTTTTTCTGGCCAATCTTACTAGTATAGGTGCTGCAACTGTAGACAGCAAACGTCAACGGGCGACCAAGACAAACGGGACAGAAACAAAACTTCCTCATGTTTGGCATCCGGAAAGCTGAACTGATATCACAGCAGCAATCACATTATACTATTTTGCATAGCAGCTGTGTTTCGGTTGTGCAAGTTCTCCTGTTGTGCAAGGCCAAACCCATGTGGCTAAAGTTTGTGATTATTTCAATCCATTCTACTGATTGCATATCCTGCCATCATTCTCATTCAGTAACAGTTTGAGAGCAATTAATGAGTCGTTAGAAGTTTTAAACTGCTGTTACTTCAAAACTAATAGGCATGGAAATTCACCACCTCTTGACAGAAAATGCAAACTCTAGCCGTGTCCCGGGTTGTTATTGGGGCACAGAGCAATGTATTTGTATCCTAAAGAGATTTTAGCTCTAAAGCATTCCTATATTGCTGTGGTTGAGATGAGCCGTATGAAGGATTAGGCCTAGATTTTACAGGGCAAAAGAATTGTGGCTAGTTTAAATGAAAAGAAAAGAAAAGAAAATTGGAGGATAAATTATGACTTTTTATATTTAAATTTTATGTAAAATTAGACGAAAAATATGATGAAAATATCTATGTTCTAGGAAATTATTTCTTTTCATTTTCTTTCTTTCTTTTTTCATTTCCTTAGAACCCTCTCAAGTACAACAGAACTGTGTTTTGTGTGAGTTCAAAGGAGCAGCCAGATACCATTTGTATTCAAATGTCACATCATTCTATTGTGGCGTTTGCTTTGTGAAATTTACGTTTATTCGCAATCTTCAGCAAATCTATATATGTAATTCTATTTTTATAATTTTCAATTTTAATCGGTTTTAAATGTTTTTTTTATAGTTGGTTTCCTCTCTGCTTTCGAAAATTCCCATTTCGCGTTCTCTTCCTATCTTCCTTGTGGTACGTTTGCGAGCATCCGTGGCTAGGTTTGGGAGAGGCTTCATTCGATATATATCACTTTTATCCCTTTTCATGCCCATTTTGATCGTTACATTTGTGGACTTTACCCCGTTGCATGATGAGATATGTCATCTCCTATTGATATTCATCGTCTAGTTCATGGACAGATCTTTTGAGCTTTGACTCTCATTCTAACCTCCATATTTCGGCAATGGTGAAGGCCAGAGGTTGATGATAACCTTCTATAGAGAGATGTATTTACTACGTCGAAGATCATTTGGTAGTCATAATGCATGTACAGTTAAATATATATCCATGGAACCGCGGAACGGTAACTTTTGATGGGGGCCTCTTTGATTCATAGTTTCTATTGTGGTGTAGAATTTAGATTCTGTAGTTTCTACTCCGATAGAGGAGTCGTACCAAATCAAGGGCATAGTAAATTTGTCGTATTTTCCTATGGTATCAAGATATAAACAAGTATAGTAATGAATTTTAAGAAATAACATATAGTTTCTATGGCTTTTATATGTTGTAAACTAGCTGTTTTTTTAGTGAAATTATTTGAGAATAAAACATGAAAAATTGGCCCCATTAATCTATTTTACATTAGCCAAGTTGTTCCTCATATGGGTGCGCAGATTCATTCAATCTTTTACAAGGCAACAGAGCACATAGAAACGTATTGTAACATTTTGTGCAAAACAAAGTAATTCATTGTTCATTTATGTTTAAAATTTAAATAATTAAATGCTATTGTCAAATAATATCATTGTTTTTGAATATTATTTTGTTTTTGACTGCCCTTTTACACGGAAAATGTTAAAAAAAAAGAGAGAGAAA
>JAODPA010078933.1:0-27277 GCA_025585075.1 Nepenthes mirabilis | reverse complement strand
AGAAAAATTTGGATTATTTTATTTTTATATTTCTGTTATTATTTTTAAAAGCAGTTAGGGTTTTAATGAAAATAAAAGCATATGTGCTGCCTTCTTACACGTATATAAACGTGGATCGGGGGTGGGGGGCTGCCTTTATTCACCACTGTGATTCTTCTTCGTCGTCCTCTGATTTTTCTCAGTTTTTGTTCACGCTCCGGTCTTCCATCCACCCCGCCATTGGCAGTCTCTCTGTCTCCGTGGTTTTTTGTTTCTCACGCTCTTGGCACCGGCTGAATAGTTGCCATTGAAGGAAAAAGAAAGGGAGCGAAAACGGCGAGGCTGTTCGTTGTTGTGTACTCCCAAATGCTGCGTGCATTTCTCTGTTAAGTCAGTGGTTGTTGAAAAATCAGTGGAAAACAGCGTTTGGAGGAAGGAAAAAGATGAAGTACGTCTTGGTTACTGGAGGTGTTGTTAGTGGGCTTGGAAAAGGAGTCACTGCGAGCAGTATTGGTTTGATTCTCATGGCTTGTGGTCTTCGCGTTACCGCCATTAAAATAGGTCTCTTGTGTTTGTTTTCCTCCTCCTCCTCCTCCTTTAGCTTTTCCGAAAATAGATGTCTATAGCTATCCGTGTTTATTGTTTACAGGAGAGGCGTTTCTACTGATTTTGAAATTTTTGTGAAATAGATAGCTTGAATAGAATTTTTTTTGAGGTTCTTGTGATTTTTGAGCTTCTTCAATAGGATGGGAAGTGTTAATTTGTTTCAAAAGCATTTTCAATTTTTCCTTTCTGGCTATTTTCAGTTTGAATTTTGCGACGTAGTGATTCATCTATTAAATCTCCATCCCTGGCTTGTTCGTTCGAGATCGACCCCTCTCTTCCTTCTCATTAAATGGAGATTAGTATTTTCAATTTGATTCATTGCGCTAATCACAAATAAAAATCGAAGATATTCTTTTATATAATAGCATTAAGCTCCTTTTGACTGAACATTAGGGAGGGTGAAAGGGGAAAAGACAATTCTTTGTTGTTTATTGGACTTTCCATGCGATTTTTAATTCACATGGTTTGCTCATCACTGATCCCGCTTTCGATTTGATTGAGTTAAAAGTAGCTGGAAATATGGTAAATGAAAATTGTAAGAATTTTTCTTGTATATTATTTGGATAAATATATAAAGAGTACTTATAATCAACTATAATATATTCATTAACTTATTTATAATTAATATTTCTATGTTATAGTATTTGGATAATTATGGTTTTACTCCATTTCCACTGAATTCAAACAACAAAAGCCTTTCTCTTTTTCCCATTTGTAAAGTAGAATTGTTGTTACCAGATAATTATCGGATTCTTTGTTGATTATACAGTCTACTTTCTTGTCCTTTTTGTTTACAAGGATCTTTGGATTCTGAAAGTTGGAGAATGTTTCCTTTCTCCAGTGTTCTTCCCTTTTTCTAACCTGTTTCCATTACTTTCCATGATGGGGGGTTTTCCTTCTTTGTCTCACGTGTTCTTTTCCGGCAGATCCTTACCTGAACACAGATGCCGGAACCATGTCACCTTTCGAGCACGGCGAAGTGTACGTCTTAGATGACGGCGGCGAGGTAAGCTCACTCCAACACCCCCCCCCCCTCTTTATTTTTGAGTGACTTGTTCATCTTTTACTGCTTTTTCGGTGGTAAATTTTCATCTACTAGCTCTTTGCTTTTTCCCCTTTGATTTTGGTGCTTACAAGTTTATTGCTTTGCTGAATTCGCATAGTAGAAACTTGAGAATAAAGCTTTACGGATTTTTTTTAATGTTGTCTGGTTTTTATGTTTGTTTTGTCCGTCTCTGGGTCTGGGAGGTGGCTATGGTGTTGCTATTTTTGTGCTGTGCTTAAAGTTTCTGTTTGCTGAATTCGGATAATTGAAACTTTAAGAAAAGGCTTTGCGTGATGGTTGATGTATTTTTATTTTATGTAATGTTGACTAGTTTTTACCTCTGTTTTGTCCCTCTCTGTGGCTATGAGGCGGCTGTGGTCATGCCAGAATGGTTGGACGCCACCCCAGTCCGCTTACAATATTTTTATTTTTTGTCATCCATTGTATCTTCATAGTAAAGATTTCATCATAATAATTTAGATAATTAGAATTATGATAACATATTAAATTGCGTTGAACCGTTAATACAATCCTAATCGTCTAACTCGTTATGATGAAATTCTCACTATTAGGAGTATGATATGACTTTTACCTCTCGTGCCTCTCCCGTGTTTGGGGTGGGGATGTTTTTGGGTTCAAGCAGAAGTAATGGGAAGAATTAGGGAAAAAACACAATTGCAGACAGGGGAAATACTTTAGGTTGTTATGCATAGAGCATCACTTAGCTAAAAAAAAGATGGTCGGATCAACTTGGATCATCTTGATTTGATGGAGGGTCTATTTTAATCCAGGCTCAAATTTAAAGTTTTTGGTCACATGTATGAGAAGGATACGGGGATCCACTGCTTATACTATTTTTTTTGTTCATATTACAATTTGTTTCCTAACAATAATGACTCTTGATCCCCTCCCCAATTGGAAATCAGATGACTGAACCTAACTATTCAGAAAATAGTTTAATACTTTTGCCCTTTTTCTCATAGTTTGCAGTTGAATTTCTGACCTTCCAAAGTACAGTTGCCCTTTTTTTCCAAGTAAACCTAGTGACTCTTTGTTATTTGTTTTGTTTGATGGTCAAGATTACAGGGAGGGAGGATATGTTGGTGGGAATCGAACCTACAATGTTAGCTAGACGACTAGCTTACCACTATGCTGCCCCTCCTCCCAAACTAATAGAGTCATTTTGAAAGTTTTTTTCCTTTTCTCTTTTTGGCAGAAGAGATGATTTATATACTTCCTCTGGTGCCAACTTTCTCCTGAATCAGAACAATTAGAAACAAAGAATGACCCCTTTTTAAATAAACTTGAAAGAGTGATTTTTTAAGTTTCGTTTTTTCAGTAGAAGAGAGTGACTTTTGTGGTGCCACCTTGTTTTCCTTAACGAGATTAATGAGATAGCAAAGAAGATAATATTTTTTCTAATTGGCCAAAGGAATCATATCAGGAGGTTGCTGTTCCAAATAAATGCCCCCTTCACCTAAATAAACTCAGAGTCATTTTGACTTTTCCTTCTCTCATTGGTGGTGGGGGTACAGAGAATTTGTTTCCTTGATAGTTCTTCCCCTGGCTTGCTAGTGCCAACTTCTTTCTTTAATGGAGGTAGATAAATTGTTTTTATAGGGACCTCGGTATAATAATTGAAATTTCTGTAAGATTTGTTGTGTCACTTCCCAATTTCGAAACCAAATTTATTAATTTCTTAATCCATAGTTAGCTTAAATGAAAATTTAAATCCTAAAGGCTCAAAATTCAATTGTTTATTCCACCGACAGAATAAAACCCAAAATCAAGTATTAGGGCACAAACCTACCAATTTAATTACTGTTAAACGGCCCGAAATAAAAAATATTCATACCACAGGATTCAAACGCCACATCCGCAAGTGGTTGCAAAACTGATAATTATTAGATCTCGAATCAAATGTAAAGAAAAGCATCTGACTAATATTAGAGTATCAAAACTAACCTCTAAGTATTTTGAAATCAAATATATATCAACATCATAACTTTATCATTGATTAGATACAATAATAACCGAATAACTGAAAACCAAAAGATTAATATTCCAAAATATTAATTTACAATAAAACATTAAATAAATTACAACTTTTAAACTTGATGGGTACATCGGAATATGGGCTGGCCCATGGTCAACGAAAGCCCAAAATGGTATGCCAGATGGTCAACTTAAAAATGGCCCAATAGGGCGCGAAGGCCCAAAGCTTGAAAGGCCTAAGATGGTCAACGCCATCGTTGACCGTTTGGACTCCAGCAGGCGGCTAACGCGCGCGCAGGCGTTCAACTCGAGCGTTGACTGGAATCACTGTAGCAATAGGCCAAAAATAAAAGACCTTTTACGGGCCTGGCCTACTTAAGCCCACGATCCATCAGACGGCTAGCAACGGCTCTCCCAGCGATCTCCACGATCTCTACTGGCTCCCAAAACGGATATTGACAAAATCGGCGCCATTCTCATAAGGAAGGAGCCAGATTTTCTCAATCTCCTGCCAATTGGGGCGCTCCAACGGTAAAAAACACAAAAGGAAGGTGAGCGATTTGGAAAGCCGCTGACCGTCGTGGAAGGAAACTATCTTAATCAATTTGGCAGCTGGCTTCAACTCTGGAAGGTAAGCGAACCAAGAATCACGCAGGGGATCACTCATTCCAAAGGAGGAAGATCACCCTCTCAACCATAAATAAGCCCTGGAATCCTCATTCCAGGCATGCTCTCTGTTGCTCACACTTTTCTGTTACGCAAACTTTTTCTAATGCTACCTGCTACTCACGTAAGCTATTGCTCACTCAACGTCTACAACGACAACAAATTTACACTTCTCCATCTTCTGCTGTCACTCAAAAATCCAAGGCATACAAATGCGCTTCTGACGGCCGTTTACTGCTTCCCCATCATCCAGATTCAAGAAGACAGCTTTGTCTCTCTTTCATCTGGAGATACACACACTCCTGCTTTCTCTCTCTCTTTCTCTCGCAATTCTCAGTTTCTGTGACATTTTCGTATTTCGAAGGCTGTTTACTGATTTGAACGTCGGAGTGTTTTCGGTGGGGCAACTTTCCGCCGACACACTAACCTCCTGTTCTTTTTAGTGGTGTGCAGGGTCTAAATTCAGTAAACGGAGCCGGAACCAGGACAAGCGGATCAGCCCGAATCTGTTCGAAGTTCGGATCCAGGACGCATCAAAACTAATATCCGAACAACACATTTTTCAATCAAAATTCTTGCAAGTAATCTAAACTCGCTAATCTGGAGAGGTTAGCAAAATAAAATAAAAGTGAGCCCATTACTCAATAAGGCATATATAATTTTATATGTGGGCACATATTGAAGAAATATGTAGGATAATGATGTGATATAAAATTTGAAAAGCCGATAATATCATATTGCAAAACATTTCATGCATAATCTATAATTTTAATGTCAAGCATGTCAAATTGTGCAAATACATAAAATATGCTAAAATCATACTATATAAAGGACCAAGGATTAGTGATGATTTTACTAATAAATGATGAATATTGAAATTTGGATTATTATTATTTCCACATAACTAAAGGTCATATGTAATTATTCAAAACTTATAGTTAGACCGTCTATATATAACTCTATAGACGAGATCGAACGCCGTCTTTTTGACCCGTGAATAATAGATGCAATATTCGATTTACTTATAATATATTTGGAGATATCCAAATATATTTAGTAAAAGGGAGATCCAATTCAAACCTCATAGTTGGACCGTTTATATATAACTCTATAGACGATATTGAACACCGCTTTTCTGACTCGCGGATAATAGATGCAACCTTCGATTTACGTATAATATATTTGGACATATTCAAATATATTTTATCAATCATCTAAATTGTTTCGGACATAATCAAATTTAAAACTCTATTAAAATACGAACATATTCTTGAATTTTCTCATACCGGAGAAAATATACTTATTATCAAACTTATATACAGTTTTTATCCTTATTTCTTCAAATATATAACATGCAGTAAATCATAAGCTTTGCAAAAGACTTAAATATGCATTTTTAAAATATGCAAAAATAACAACACATGATTTATAAACATGTAGGAAGTACCCATTATTAAATTTACAAGAATTCAGGAATTTAGCATAATGTACTTAAGTTTTCAACACTTTTTTTGCAATTAGAAAGTATGCAAAAGCATATATGTTAGAATTAAGAACATGCAGAAATTTATACAAAAGATTTAAAGACATACAAGTATAATTTTGCAGAACTCATTATTTAAACATAATGTGCATGGATTCAAGATATGTATTTCACAAAAATTGAATGAAATAGGAATGAAAACACATGCATGTAAGGTATAAACACTTTGTATATAAAAATAGAATATATATAAGTATTTAAAACAATAAATATACGAAGAGATAAAGAAAGATCAGTAATAAAGGAAAGTAGGTTTGAATGTACTTGCCTTATACTTAAAATTAACAAAGATTCATTGAATTTCTCCAAGTTTTTTTTCCTTCTACAGTCTTCTCTTTCTTTATCTCTCTTCCTTTTTTCCCTTTATCTTTTCTTTAAAGTTGTGCAGAAATGATTGAAAATTAGCCAAGAGGATCTTATATATAAAATTGGCGCATGTGTGTCTATCAAGCGTGCATTAGGTGACAAATTATAACCTGTACGGCACACAAGTATTTCTCATTCGCCCACATTTTATCCTAAATATGCACATGCATCCCTCGGGCATAACTAATTTGCCTAAAATATAAACAAGCACCCTAGAAGTGTTCTTCAGTCAGGACTTCATTGTTCAAAATACCCATATGTATGGGTTAGGTATTGGTTAGATGTCACTTAGTCTAACTTATTCTGGTCAGAGAATTAATTTTGACCCAAAACCTTAATTGACCTCAATATTTTCATTAATTTAATTTAATAAATTATCATTAAAAATATAATTTGGAATCCATATCTTATATGTTGTTGATGCCACTTATTGTATTCAAAGGTTTTCAGTGTGCTATCTTCTTTTGTCCCATGCTGAAGATCTAACACAGTTTGCCTGATTCTGCTGATTGTGACTGGTGAACCATCATTTCATAGTAATGGACAAAATGTCTTTTTTGTGTGTGTGTGTGTGTGTGTTTTGTAGGTGGACTTGGATCTTGGTAATTATGAGAGGTTTCTTGACATCAAGTTGACTCGTGATAACAATATTACTACTGGAAAAATATACCAGGCAAGCCAATAGTAAAATGTTGCCTTATGCTTGGATCATGTTTGTTTCTCTCTCTTGAAGATGTAGCAAGCCAGCTGATGGTGAAATTCTTGAGATTAATTTTCTTATTATTATTGTGTGTAACAGTCTGTCATTGAGAAGGAGAGAAGGGGCGATTATTTGGGAAAAACTGTCCAGGTTATTTCTACTGCAGAAGCAATACAAACGACATTGTAATGTCATATCTTATAGCTTCATGGTCTCTTAATCTCCACCTTTTATTTTGTTAGGTGGTACCTCATGTTACTGATGAAATACAACAGTGGATTGAACGCGTCGCATTAATACCAGTGGATGGGCAGGAGGGGCCAGCTGATGTTTGTGTCATTGAATTGGGAGGAACTATAGGTGTGTCTTGGCAAATATCATGTTGCGTGCTGTTTTTTTTGGAGCTCCTTACAAGTCTAAATTCTAATTATTCTGAAATCATATTCATTGATGTAGGGGATATTGAGTCCATGCCATTTATTGAGGCTCTTGGTCAACTCTCATGCCGTGTAGGTAAGGCTATAATTTGTGTACAACAATGAAACAATGTACATTTGGCAGTTGAATTTGAGTACTGTTATGGTTGTCCTTGGTAGGGAGGCTCCCATATTCATTCAATAGAAAAAATTAATTAGAAATTGAATGAATGAATGGTAAAAATTGTATCAAGTGCTTTAAATAACCATTCAATCTCTTCTATCTATTTATCAAACTTTTAATACCGACTGCTGAGTGGATATGGAAGTCTTTCCATTGGGAGGACCATTATAGCTCTCGTTGAACTTCAGGTGAAATTGAATGTTTCCATCTGATGATCGCCTTTACAGGTCCGGGAAATTTTTGCTTAATCCATGTGAGCCTTGTGCCGGTCCTAAATGTTGTCGGAGAACAAGTAATTTTTCAGATTATACTGTGCCTTCACATGCCATAATTATCTTTTTAGATTAACAATTATATCCAACTTTCTTTTTTATATTGGTAGATGGTTCAGCATCTTGTGAATATATTTTTAGTATGACCACTCTGATCATTCTAAGGAACATTTTTATATTTTTCATCATTCTCAGAAAACAAAACCGACGCAACACAGTGTTCGGGGACTACGAGGCCTGGGTTTAAAGCCAGTCATCTTAGCTTGTCGGAGCACAACGGTCTCTCTCTCTCTCTCTCTCTCAGCAGCCATACACGAAACAAGTTTAGTTTCAACTTTGTATCATTGTTCTTTCACTCGAGTGATCACATCATTATCTATGCAATTTACAGGCACTTGATGAGAATGTAAAGCTGAAACTCTCCCAATTTTGCCATGTCCCGGTACTATATATTAGAACTATTTCATACATATACATTCCGCCCCTCCAATTCCCCCTTTAATATCCCTCTTTTTATAGTACTATTTTCAAATTTTGCCTTATTTAACTCCTATTGTTGCTCAGGGGGAAAATATTATTACTTTGTATGATGTTCCCAATATTTGGCATATTCCTTTGCTTTTAAGAGTAAGTTTCTTGTTATAATTTGTAAATTAATATTTTCCTATTGTTACAACATCCAAATGGTTATGTTTTTCTTCTCATTAGGATCAGAAGGCCCACAAAGCAATCTTAAAAGTGCTGAACCTTTATAGGTTTGTCCAATGTGCTTACTATTATGCATTGTGTTGCACGTATTTTTGCTCACTCTATTGATATTTTGCATGATATGTAGTATCCAATGGAAAGAGCCAGAATTGGAGCAATGGACTGTCAGGACTGAACTCGCTGACAAGTTTAACGAGCCCGTAAGTCCAAAATTAAATTTAAACTTGCTTTCAATATTTAATTATCTAATACTTGTTGCTTCTGTAACTCTATCTGTGCTTATTTTCATATTATTCAATGCAATAGGTCAGAGTAGCCATGGTTGGAAAGTATACAGGTCTTTCAGATTCCTATCTCTCTGTATTGAAGGTAATAGATTTCCAAGATCTGAATATAACTATGATTTTTTTCCCAGCTGTGCTTTTCTGCTTCTGTTATTGAGTCTCTTGAATTATCATTGCACTGCATTGTCATATCTTGTTACTGAAATTTTAATTTGTGCAATATTTTCCTTTTAGTATTGTCACTCTTTTTCACATTGTAGAAACTTCATTTCTGTTGAAGAATAGTGTGTGATACGCCAGGAGGGAGGTGAGAAACAGAATCAGCACTCAGTTCTCATCAAACTTCTAGTTGTTCTGATGAATTTCAGGGCTCTCTCTTTGAACACTTTGATGTGGCTTATCAGTTTCTTTACCGATTTTGTAAGCATAGGTGTTGAAGTGTGAGGCCAACTATTACTCTTAGCCTCTATCAAAAATGGATCCATCGGGCTGGAGGAGTACGTCTTCTTGAGGGCTAATCTCAGGGCAGGTTTTCTTGGACGTTTCTGTTTTATTCTGAGTAGCTATTGTCTTGTTCGTATGACTCCCTCCCCCTTTGTGAGGGTCCAGACCCCTACAAGTGAGCAGGAAAGGGAGGGGAAAAGAGGTCTGAGTGAACTGTCATAAATGGCAAACAACTTAGCCTTTCTTTCGTATAGGATAGAAAAGGACCTACATGGAGTAGTCAATTCTGATTGTTTCAGAGGCACTCTGATTAGTAACTCGGAGAAAGCTAGTGAAATGAGCTCAGTTGAGTGAAATATTCCATTTGGATATACTGAAGGAACTATAGTGGGCTTGCACTCACTAGTCACTACATCCCTCTCAGTTTTTAGCCATCGAGTTCTGTATATGTGTCTTCAATTTTTTTCAACATGCTGAATACATCTGACTAATAGTTAATGACACTATTAGTAGATTAGATCCATAGGCTGAAGTAATTTATTCGTCTAGATGGTGATGTGAAGTGTAAATGAATTTGGGTCCATATGTTGGAGATTCTCATACTATTTGCATAAAAACCGTGGCCTGTGTGTTGACACAGTGTACACTGTTGCTTCAAGATATTCAATATGATGCCATTTTGTTTGCAGGCGCTTTTCCATGCCTCTGTCACTTTACACAGGAAACTTGTTGTGGATTGGGTTCCAGCTAGTGACCTTGAAGACGCAACAAGAAATGAGGTTATTTCCTAATCTGAAAGTTCGAATTTCCCATTTGTTTCCGTGTCATTTTCTATTTACTCTCTCCTTTTCTCTCTTGTGCACATTCTCTGGCTGATAAGCACATTCATCATTTAATTGCACTCACAACTTAGTGCATTTTCTCTCCTTCGCAGAATCTAGAAGGTCACATAACTGCGTGGAATTTGCTGAAGGTAAGTGATTGTTGGCTCCTCAAATGGCCCTAGTAAAATTTGATTTCTCCCACTTTATTGGTTGCCTTTGTATACAGCTGGTAAGACAAACCAAACTGTTTTGAACTTCCTGAAAATGGCTGACACCCATGAGATTTAGATGGTGGAGGATATGCAGTCTTAGCTTTTCTGTGGCTTTACACTGATGTATTGTTGGTGCAACAGCTTGCATGGTAAATTTTTGATCCCTCTCTAATCATTTTCTATCTTCAGGGCGCAGATGCTGTTCTAGTTCCTGGAGGATTCGGTGACCGAGGGGTTGAAGGGAAAATTCTTGCAGCAAAATATGCCCGAGAAAATAAAGTTCCATACCTCGGGATTTGCCTAGGAATGCAGACTGCTGTCATTGAGTATGCTCGATCTGTTCTGGGTATTCAAGATGCAAATAGCACAGAGTTTGATCCAAATACCAGGAACCCTTTTGTTATCTTTATGCCAGAGGTTTGTGCTCTAGTTGCTTTCAGAAATCAATCTTTCACTAGTAATGAAATATCGGCCAACATACATTAATATTAGGCCCTCCAATATCACGACATATGTCCCATGTTGGCAATATATCGGCTTGCACACTATATTTTCCATTATAGCAGCCGATATTTTCCCCTTGGCTTCTAATTCCCGAAATATTTCTGTCCAATATCGGTACATATAACCCGACATGGTCAATACAGCTGCGTTTCATACCGTATACAGATTCCAATATTTTTAGCTGAAAAAAATCTTTGTTGCCTAGATTTAGTAAGGCTTTTTATGCTGTGTAAGCAGGGATCAAAAACCCATATGGGAGGCACAATGCGGCTTGGGTCAAGGAGGACATTTTTCCATGTGAAGGACTGCAAGTCTATGAAATTGTAAGAATGTCAATTTTAACAAAAATAGATGCACACGGTCCCATTTCATTATTGTTAAGTTCATAGTAGATATATAAGGCAAAGAGGCAGAGCTTATTTAGTTACATTCGCTAAATTGACAACCATTAAAACTGTGATTTACTTGTGTGTTAGGTATGGCAATGCAAGCTTTGTTGACGAGAGGCATCGACACAGATACGAGGTTTGTATGATGGGCACGTGCATTGCACAAGAAACACTTGTTTCTATATGAAATTCCGGTGGTTGATCTCCTTTTCTTTGAGATGTTTTCGGCATCCTCTACTTCACTTTGAAGAACATAATTCTGTTTTGTTGAAGGTGAATCCCGATATGGTTGCACGACTGGAGAACGCTGGTCTGGTTTTTACTGGCAAAGATGAAACTGGCCAGCGGATGGAGGTTAGGAATCTTTTTATGATTATTTCATTGGTTTAATAAATTGCTTCTCTGACCTATTTCATCAGTATGTGTTTCAAATTTTGCATTTAATCTTGCAGATTGTTGAACTTCCTGACCATCCTTTTTTCGTCGGAGTTCAATTCCATCCTGAGTTCAATTCACGACCAGCCAAACCTTCTCCTCCATTTTTAGGTGTGAACTCATTCTTTGTGTGATTATTCTTTCAGTGAATAACTATTGAGATATAGTACTCTACTCCTGGGGCATTTTCTTTATCTATTGTAAGTCACTATAAGTTTCACGTTTGGGTGGATAAAGTTTATGAACCTTCCATGACATGTAGAAAGAATTCATTAGAAATGGAAAATATTGCTTTTCATTCATTCTCCCTTAGTTTTGAAATATCTGCCTCTATGCCAAGTATGAGTATCAAATCATCCCGTTATCGATATATCGATATACTGTGATAAATTACAATCTATCGCTGTATCAATAATATATTGTATTCTTTACAGTTCAATTTTGTTCTACTTTGTAAAAATGATTGTGCTTGATTTGTTTGATACCTATGAGCCGGTAATGTTACAATTGCGACTTATAGTGACATCTTTATCCTTGAATTTTCAAAATTATCATTGCTTAAAACATGGGTTGATCTTGTATTCAGAAAGAGTAGGGGTATTTGTTTTGCAGAACATGTACTTTAATAAATTGACTCTAATGAACAATGCCCTGTTTCTCATGATTCCTTATGCACCGCTTTCCAAATATTAGGGGAGAAGGCAAATGTTTGGGGAACCGCTTTTGCCACCTTTGAAACACTCTCAAATAATATGGCATCCATTGATTTATCTATTCTTATATGGGCTTGCAATATGGATGGATGGATGAGATATCACTTTATCAAAAGTCTCTAGAGTGGCTAAAAGGTGTTCCTCTATAAAAAAGATATTTCCACTCCGATAGAAATAAATATTTGCATTCGAACTAATATTGTGCTTAAATACTATTTTTGTCTCCCCTCTGGTATTTTCTTAAGAAAATTTTTGCTGATGATCACTCTCGCTATTCTGAATTTCCATCCTCTTGTTTCATCACTCACTAAGTTTTTGGTTTATCAGAGCCTTAAACGTAACAGAACCTTGATGCCGTGTGCATAAACAGGTCTAATTGCAGCAGCAATTGGGCACTTAGAAGATCTGCTACACCCTTTGCCGGTGAAATCAAGAACAAGGCTCGGTGACTGTTATATTCCACGGAAGAAACCTCACTTGTCCGGGTGCCTGAACAAGCATCCTAATGGCTCATGGAGTGGCAAGTACAGCGAGCACATGAACGGTTCTCCAAATGGTATCTCTGGTGAGCAGGTTAACGGCTCGATCACTGGTCTCTACAGCAACGGTAATGGAATCCATCACTGAAGGGGTGATGCTTCATGCTCATTGCCCTATATTTTTCTGTCGGCTATCATCGATTTTACCAAGTGCTTTTTTTGTTGGTATTTATGGATTTGGTGTCTGGATTGCCACCTGGGGTAAGTCAGTTGTCTTCGTCTGTCGGAGATCTCGGCATTTCTGCATTTTAACAGAGCTGAGTTCCAGGCTTTTTAATATGGAGCGGCCTGTTGTGTTTTTACAGTGACATGAAGTTAGTGAGGTTGAGGGGTCATTCTCTTATCTTTTTCACCTTCTCTTGGTGGTTTTTTGTTCACTCACTGCGATGTTTTGGACTATATCATATTAGTCATTGTAAAATCTCAGAAGAAAGCGTCCACTTTTTTCTACTTTTACTCAGCCCTGCATCTTGTATACTAGTTATAATTGAAGCAAACTGGCATTTTGTTTTCCATCGATTTCAGAATTCTTGAAGCTCACGAGCTAATGACAATTTAAATGGCTATAATTATAAGATAAATCTAATAAATTTGAATGTATTTTAATAATTTCAGCCATCTAAGTTAATAAGATAAAAGTATTCACCGTTAGGAATATGAAAAAGGATATAAAAATATAATGACTTTCTCTGTTCTCTTTCAAAAGAAGCTTTAAAGGCAAAATTAACTTTATGAAAATCAGCTGCGCGTGTATAGCATAGGTTCGGAGTAAATCAGATAAGCTTTGTTTCAACGCAAATTCGAAATTGTTTGATGAAAGTTCTTAAAAAAAGGAGCAAAAGCGGAAATAGAATGAACTACAGATGAATAACAGATATAAATGGAGGTTGATATGAAGATGATCATTTAGATAGTAAAGTGAGTGATATTGTTGTTGCGGTCTGGGTTTTCGGTTGTCGTACGGATTAGGAAGCATTCGGATTCTTAACACGGATCGGATCTCGAATGGGTCTGGTCTCCGTCACTCTGAACTTGGGATTTGCATAACACAACTAACAAATAAGATGTCAAAGATCCGGCAGGATTTCTCCCGCCAAAAATACTTCAATGCTCAACTTAGCAATTTTTCGCAATGAACAAAAAGGGGCGCACGCTTAGAGGTGAGCGGAAATATGCTGTGACTGCGTAGGGAGTACGTTGATGCAGGAATAGGAGATTAGTGCGTGGGTAATGGGAGGCTTGGCTCCCGAAATGCACCGTAGAGGGTGGCTGATTGCAATGGCCCGTGGTGGGCTGGAGAAGAATGAGAGCTAGCTGTGTTTCTCAGAGCTGGTGCTTGCGAGAGCATATGTCTCAATGTTAGGCTCTAGTTTCTCGGGTCTCGATTGATCGAGTGATCGTCCCCTTTTCTATAGACCAAGGGGGAATTTATGGCTCCTCTGCCTGGAGTTTTGGGTGCGAGAGTCTCCTCGCATGGATTCGTTGGTTGCTGATCGCTGACTGTGATTTCCGGCGTGTTAGTTGTCTCCATAGGCAGATCGTCATGCGTGGCAAGTCAAGCTTGGTCTACCTTTCGCGCTGGGATTGGCAGTAAAGCGATGAGCAGCGGCGTGAGCCATGGTTGGCGGTACTAACCCTCTCCCCATTGGCTCATTTCCTCTACGCCACCATCGTCGCCCGACAGCCGTATTCATGGGCTGCAGGCAATACCCATTGGCTGCGAGTATGGGCTGTCACGTGGGTTGTTCTAGGATGCTGGGCTGGATCAGCTGTTTGGGCTGTTGCTCCACGAGTTGGGCTCGGAATTTCCTTGGGCCTTCGTACCAGTCCCAACACTAGCCTCCCATGCCTGGGCTAACCTGTGGTCACGGCCTGGCATGTCCTTCTGAGTTCGGTTTGCGGTCGCTTTGCTTCCCTCGAGATGTGCCAATGTTTGTTATCTTTCTGCTTCGTGCCTTCCCTAGGCGGTTGCGCAGGCTTTTCTGACGCCACAGTGATTTGATACCTAGAATGGAAGGATTCGCACGCCTGAGGTTGCGTCGGATTTGAGGGCTTTCCTATTTCATGAAAGACACCCACGGGATAGCGTGCCCTATTTAGTGTTGGAAGGGTGCCAACTTGCCCATAAATAGGAGGGCCCTTCAACCGGTGTGGCTCATCCTTTGGCTGACTTTGGAGGAGCAATGCGAGGGTCATGGTTCGTCCCACTTTTGGCAGGAGTCCGCGAAGGAACCGGATGGACTAGCTAGAGTCTCAGAGTTTCTGATGAAGATTGTCCTCATGCCTCTGTCGCGGGGGGTTCTTCAAGCTAACCAGGGTGGCTTGACTATACTGCCAATGTTGTGTGCCTCCCCCATGGGGCGATGTCCCCCAATGTGTAGTGGGATCGTGACGGAGCTATCTCGGGGGCTTCACCTCCGGTGTAGTGCATTGCCTGCCATCTCCACTTCATTTGGATCACATGCCGGTTGGTGAGGAGGTAGAGAGTGGAGTCCCGGCGGGGGAAGAGCAAGTTCTTTTTCTGCATCATTGCTGGCGGCTCCCGAGTTGGGTGTTGGTTCTACCTCCGCGGTTAACATTGGGCTTGTCTCCCGCCGGAGGTTGACCAACACCTGGTTGCTCTCGGTGCTTCGGCTTGTTGGGTTACCAGCAGCAGGATCGCGATGATCTCATGTGGATCACGTTTCCCAGCGTGCTCCAAGCATCCGGGGCAATTGCCTTGGGGCCTAGGCCCCGTGCCATATTTTTTTCTTCTTTCTTGTAATTTTGCTATTACAAATTTTGCACTTTGTAAAGAAAGCTTTAATTAATAAAAGTAGTCATTTGTCTTTATTCTTCTGTCCTGTAACATGCATCTTTTCTTATTAACTGCTTCTTGGACCGCACTTCACGGGCAACTTGCTCCTTACATCGCCTCACGCGCCATTTTGCGCGTTTGAGCGCCGTCAGATGCTTGTGGTTGGTTTTGCCGGTCTCGTCCCTTGAGTCTTAATGCAGACTGTCGATCGGAGGATGTGGCAGGAGGAGACTTTTGGCGGCTGAAGCCTTGGAAGCTCAAACGCTTAGGTGGATGTCACATCCGCTTGGCCATCTAGCACATTAACTGCGTAGGAAATCACGGGGCGCTGTGCCATAATGATTTGCCTTGGAAAGATGTGAAGTTTCAGGGATCTGCCACGTGGAGGGCGTCCGTTGGCTTTCTACCAACACGCTTTGTCTTCAGAATGCTGCCATTTCAACAAGGTTACTTTGCTTATTTAAATGCACGAGTTTCCTCCGAAGTTGTGTGCTCTGTTGCCTTTTTTTTACTGTCGTGAAGCTTCGCATTGTCTTTAAGTCCTTTTCTCTTTTTCTTCTTGCGTTGCAGCTTCAATGGAAAAGTCATCCTCATCATCCGGGTTAGAATCTTCTTCCAAAAAGTCCAAGATTGGGACCCACGCCTTGGGGATCCCTAGTGTGGCTGCGGTTGGCGCAGCGACGGCAGAGGGATGTCATTCAGATGCCACTGTTGTCAGTCTGATGCGATTTCTGAGGGCGCCTCCAGGCTTTGAGAGGGAGGAGATGCCCGCCTCCTAACAGGATCGTATGTCCAGGAGGGCGGATCCCCTGCTTCATCAAGTTGCCAGGGCCGTTGAAGGCGTTGAGGCCAGGGTACAGGTTGCAGTCGGAGAGATAGAGCACATGAGGGCTTGTGCCGCATACTTTGAGGAGGCATGGGCTGAATCGGAAGTAAGGGCTTCTAGGCTTGCTGGTGCTAACATGCAGGCCTGGGCCCGCATATTGGCTCTTCAGGAGGAGCTTGAGTGACTGCGGCTATAGTTCGAAGAGGAGCTCGCGCAGATGGGGACTAAGCTGAGGTTGAGGTTCCTGTTGGAGGAGGTCGGTCCTACACTGGAAAGGAACTTCCAGAACGAAATCCGTCTCAACCGGAAGCTGACGTTGGAGGATCTAAACTTCTGCATCGGCATCCTGGACTCTCGAAACTCTGGTGCTCTGACACGCGCAGACCTGTTAGAGTATCCAGCTCTAGATCCTTCTAAGCCCAGAGGGAGCCGTTAGTTATACTTTGGGACCGCAGGCTGCTGTAAAAAAGAGTTATTAATGATCCATATAATGAAACTTAATGCTTAGTTGCTCCGCTTATTTTTCGTCGCCTGTTATGTTTGAACAGTCTGTTCCTTCTTGGTGTGTCCGTCTCGAAAACCTTTTCGCAGCTGTCCCTAGCAATCGAGATCCCCACATTAAATGTGGGTGTGACAGCCGGGATTTTGCCAGGCGGCTGAGGTGATATCGATTGTTGGTTTGACAACGGGCCATGATTGCCTGCCGTTTGGAGAATTTTGGCATTCTTAGCGAATGGGCACGTGGCCTGGTTTTCGGGTAAGGGCATCGTTTGAGCTTTCCTGCGTGTTGGCACCTCGTTGCCTATTTAAACAGTGTCTTGGAGAAATCCTTTCCTTTTATGCTTCTTCGTGCCAGAGGCTGCGACTCGTTCCAGAGTGAGAGAGAGATGGCCAAGAAGAAAGGATCTCCTTCCTCTTCGCGAGCTTCTAGGGCGAGCAGCCATAGTGTCGACAACACGGGTTCCACCCCGACAACGGATGCCATTGCCACCCTAATGGTAGACTATAGCATTCCTCAGGACATGTTATATCGCGCTCCTGGCTTGACCGGTAGGGCCCACACCCCTCCAGAAGGCTTCGTCACTGTTTACGGGCATCATCTGAAAGGGGGGCTCCGCTACCCTATGCCATGTGAGCTGAATGCCGTTGTCGAGGCTATGGGCGTTCCTGTGGCGAGACTTCACCCAAATGCTCTCCGCTATCTGGTTTCATTGTGCATCTTCGCCTGCATTTATTCTGGATGTTTCAATGCGACTGCGGCAAAGGTAATCTTTCATTTCTCGGAGACAGATAGTTGGATCTCAATGTCTCCAAGGACCGGTTTCCAATTTCGGGGGACCAATCTTGACTCGGTGAAGAATTGAAAGAGACGCTTCTTCCTGCAGGAGCCGTCTGACTTAAAGCTTTCTCGAGAGTGGGGCTCAATCCCACCATTCTTTCGTAAGGAAGTGTCTGATGAGGAGGTTAAGGAAACGGCAGAGTTGGTTGCCACCATCGGCTCGCAGATGAAGATGTTCTCCACTCGGCGCTATTATTTGACATCTGTCGCCCTGGTTGCTACCAAGTGGGGTCCTGTATCTAGCTAGGCCGTGGCCGGCTCTTTGAAGAAGAAGCCAGAGGATGTTGTGATCCTTGAGCTGTTAGGAGAAGACGCTAATGAGAGCTGTTCTCGATTGGAATCGTCTTCGGATGAGGAAGAGATTGAGGCTCCATTGAAGAGGTTGAGGGAGACTGGAGGTACCTCTACCTGAAGATCGCAGATGTTGGCTGCAGGGTCCACCGTCTGAGTTCGGATTCCAGTCCTGGAGGCAACGTCGATCATCGAACCACGGGAGGGAGCCGCCGAACCCATACCTGTTCCTGTAGTGGCATTGGTTGAGTATGGCGTTCCTGCGGTGGAGTTTCATTTTGGTGAAGAGTCTCCTGCAGGCCCCTTCGTCGATCTGGAGCTGCCGGAGATGATTGTTGAGGGTGCGTCGATTGTGGAGGGTGGCGTACCAGTTCTTGAGGAGCTAGAGGAGGAGGGCGTTTTGGAGCCTACGCCAGCTCTGGCTGGGGCCTCAAAGCTTGCTGGATCTGCAGCCGGGTCGTATCTAGAGGCATGCGTCGAGGGGGATGTCCTCGTCTGATTGGTGGTTGAAGCCAGACGGGGGGTCGACCCGCCAAGTTCCGTCCTGACTTTAGAGACTGCTGTAGCTTAGGTGGCTCAGGAGCTGGAGCCCCCAAGCACTCCCTCGCCGCCCGTGGCTTCAGGTTATCCAAGCTCCGCAGAAGCTACGGCTGATCGTGTGGAGCCCTCAGGTGTGCTTGCGTTAGGAGACGGAGCCTGTTGCCCGGACACCTCTTCTGCTCAGGTATGACCGTCTAGCATCAAGTGTTCCTTTGTTGCCTGGAGCTCTGAAAATTTCTGACCTTCTCTTTTCTTGCGTAGGTTTCTAGGGAGGTTGACTCTCTTGACGAGCTGGTTGCTCAACTGCGCGGGAATTTTCACTGTGAGCAAGAGTTGGTTCAGCGTGTGAGAGTCGAGATCGCCTCCCTGTGGGGAGAGAACGAGCAGATGTTGGTGGAGAATAGACGTCTGAAAGAGGAGAGTGGCCAGTAGGCACAAGAGGCTGCACGTCTAAGACAGGAGGTCGAGCATCTGAAGAAGATGGTCACTGCTCTTGAAGATGACACCTCCCGTTAGAGATCTGCGGGCACGGCTCTCTCCATCGGAGGCGAACCTTGTCTTGGAGATCAGATTTTGGGACGGCATCCGCCTGTATCGTAAGATTGCCTTGCTTGTTCTTTCGAAGTATCGGAAGGTGTCTTTCACCCGGGCAACTCTGGGATCCGTGACAGGTCTCGTCTGAGGAACTTTCACGAAGAGGTAGGTCCATCATACTTTGGGAGTAGCTCTGCTTGTACATATTGCTCCTTTTCCCCCCTTTCTTTTGGTGTTTTGTACACATGAATGAGAAGTATCACTACTTTTGCGTTCAATGCCTTCAAGTATGACTTTGGAGATGATATTGCATGCTTAACGGCTAAGCTTGTAAAGCTATTGTCGCTAAGGCCGCAATCCGGCGCCTTCTCACATGGTACTTGTCTTTCGTCAGAGGATATCGTTGCATCTCGCACGTTTAATGGGAAGCTCAATCTAGTAGATTGAACATCGTCGTAAGTCTCGTGGAGCCACGCTAAGGGCCAACTGGGTTTTCAGGCCACAACAGTCAGACTCTGGGTCTAGGCCTTTTCGCACATGGACCTATATTAGGCGCTCTGCCCCCGCTCAATGCGTCGTCGGTTTTGTGTGCATGGTCCTACCCCACGACCATCGTAGACTGAGGATGCTCTCTTTTTTGAAAGAAGGTTGCCGCACGCTTGCAATTCTTGCCCCATAAGGTTTTGGTAGCCGTAAGTTGGAGACTTCAAAAGCCCCCACGCCTGACATTTTGACCACCTAGGTCATTTTGTTCGGGGCCATGGTTCTTTGGGCCGCATGGGCCCTATGGCGTGGAGCCGTGATTTAGGGTATGATCGCTTCTGGGTCGTTGGTGCGAGGCCAAGTTGGCGGGTCGCTTGGGGCCCTTTCAATGTGGAGTCAAAGTTCGTATATGGCCGCTTTCGGGCCGCTTGGCACGAAGCCAAGGTGTAAGGGGCCGCTTAGGGCCGTTCGACATGGAGTCAAGATCCAAAGATGGCCACTTTCTGGCCATTTGGCACGAAGCCAAGGATTCATTCTACAGACGGACGATACTCCTCATGATTTTGGGGCAGTCTAGGTCATTTTATTTTTCGAAATGCCATGCATGCAAACACTCACATGAATGAAAACACAAGTTAACAAGAATGACGGATTTTATTAAATGAAAACACAATGCATATACAAGCATTCCTTATGATGTGCGTGTATGCCTTAGCTAGGCCAATGCTGCGCTATTGATAGTATTTTCTTTGGTTGGCGGCATTCTGGGTCCATGGGACCAGTTTGCCGTTTTGAGCGCGTAACTTGTATGCTCCGCTCCGGAGGATCACGAAGACGAGGAACAAGCCTTTCCAGCTAGGGAAAAGTTTATTCCTACTTGCGGCTTTTTCCGTAGCCACTACACTCCAAAGGATCAGGTCTCCAACCTCAAGTGGGCGTGCCTTCACCCGTTTGTTGCAATATCGTCCGATACGCTACTGGTAGGTTGTGGTTCTTAAACGGGCGTGGTCTTGAACTTTTGGGAGCAGATCAAGGCATTCTCTGACTCTCTGGGAGTTTGTGGCCAGATTGAAATATTTGACCTACAGGCAAGGAAGCCCCACTTCAACGAGGACCACGACTTCAGCCCCGTAGCAGAGACTGAAGGGCGCCTCTCTCGTTGGTTTTTGCAGGGTTATTCGATACGACTAGAGTACGAAAAGTAACTCATCGACCCACGAGCCCATTGTGTCTTCCACTTTGGCCTTCAATCCGTGCTGCAGCGTGCGGTTGGTGATTTCGACTTGCTCGTTTGCTTGGGGATATGCCACAGATGTATGTACCAGCTTGATGCGCAAACTTGCGTAATATTTGGTGAACCGTTTGCCGGTGAATTGAGTTCCGTTGTCAATCACTATGACCTTGGGAATTCTAAAACGGTAGACGATCTTTTGACGGAGGAATTTTATCGCGTTTTGTTTGGTGATTCGAGACAGATGGATTGCTTCTACCAATTTGGTGAAGTAGTCGATGCCAACGATGAGGAATTTTCTTTGTCCGAAAGCCAGAGGTAGCGGTCCAAGGATGTTGAGTCCCCACTATGCGAGCGGCCATGGGGACTAGAAGCTACATAGTTCCGTGTGTGGAATGTGCGTTATGGATCCATGGACTTGATAGCCTTCACATTTCTTTACGAATTCCAAGGCATCTTGCTTCATTGTGGGCCAGAAGAGACCTTGCCACATGATCTTGAACGTGAGATTTTTCCCTTCGACGTGTGAGCCGCATATGCCAAAGTGGACTTCGCTCAGGGCGTACCCAGCCTCCTCAGGAGTCAAGCATTTGAGGTAAGGAGTGGAATATCCTCACCTGTATAGCTTCCTATCGAGGATCGTGTAGCAGCTTGCAATCTTCTTGATTAGTTTGGCCTCGTTGCCGTTTTCGGGCAATATTCCATCCGTCAGGTACTTTCGGCCCATGATGAACACTGGGTACAGCCAGGGTTTCCCGCAGGTCCTTGATGTACTGCTCTAGAGTGCCTACAGCTGCGTCCCTAGCCAATTGGTCAGCTTTTCAGTTTTCGGCTCTAGGCACATGTTCAATCTTGAAGCGTTCGAAGGCTTGAATTTGGGCCTTTGCTCTTGCCAGGTACTTTGCAAGCTGCGGGTTCGACACCTCAAAGGTCCCTTGGAATTGATTGACCACGAGCTCCGAGTCACTGTGCACGACCAGTAACTCGGTGGAACATTCTTTTGTTAGGCGAAGTCCTGTCAGAAGGGCTTCGTATTTAGCTATGTTGTTAGTAGCGGGGAAGGTTAGTGCAACGGAGTACTTAATCTCCCCGCCATCTAGAGTTCTGAGCATGACTCCGGCTCCGCTACCTTTTTCAGTGGATGATCCATCCACATTCAGGGTCCATGTTGGAATGCCAGGAGCGTCCACACTTCTTGGGCTGCGAGGGTTGTCTAGAGCCGGGATCACTGCTTCGACGATGAAGTCCGCTAGGACTTGACCCTTGAGGGTCGGTCGCAGTCAGAACTCCACGTCGAACTCTCCCAGCTTTATGGTCCATTTGACTAGTCGTCCGGAGGTTTTTGGCTTCTGTAAGATTGACTTCAGGGATTAATCCATTAGAACGATTATTCGGTGAGTTTGGAAGTAGGGTTGTAGCTTCTGTGCTGAATAGATGAGTGTCAACGCGATCCTTTCCGTGTGTGGGTGGCAGGTTTCCACGTCTATCAGTACCCTATTTACGTAGTACATCGATCGTTGCACTTCCTCATGCTCTCTGACTAGCACGGTGCTAAGCGCCATATCTGACGTAGCCAAGTAGAGGTACAGGTCTTCACTCGTGCATGGTGAACTCAGGGGTGGGCTGACGAGGTACGCCTTTAGCTCTTTGAAAGCTTCAACACACTCATCAGTCCACAGGAATCCGGATGATTTCATCCCTCTAAGCGCTTTGAAGAGTGGCAATAATTTTTCTGCGGACTTGGTTAGGAACCGCAAGGGAGCTGCCAGTTGTCCTATGAACTTCTATACTTCCTTCACTGTTCGCGGAGGTTCGTGTCGAGGATGGCCCTGATCTTCTGCGGGTTTGCTTCTATGCCGCGTTGTGACATGATGAAGCCTAGAAATTTTTTGGAGGTCATCCCGAATGCGCATTTGGCTGGATTGAGCTTCATTTTGTGTGCCCGGAGGACCTGGAAGGTCTCCTCTAGGTCACAAATGTGGTTGTCAACTAGCCTGCTTTTCACGAGCATATCGTCGATGTATACTTCAACGTTCTTCCCAATCTGAGTTTCGAACATCTTGTTCACGAGATACTGATAGGTCGCCCTGGCGTTCTTGAGGCCGAAGGGTATCACCTTATAGTATATGTCCCTTGGTCGGTCACGAAAGAGATGTGCTCCTCATTGTCCGAGTGCATCCTGATTTGGTTGTAACCTGAATAAGCATCCATGAAGCTCAGGAGCTTGTGCCCGGACGTGGAGTCCATCAACTGATCAATCCAAGGGAGAGGGAAGCTATCCTTTGAGCAGGCATTGTTCACGTCGGTGAAGTTCACGCACATCTGTCATTTGCCGTTACTCTTCTTCACGAAAACGACGTTGGATAGCCAGTCTTGATATTGTACTTTTCTAATGAATCCAGCGTCCAACAGTCTTTTTACTTCCTCCCCTATAGCTATCAGTTTCTCCACAGAATGGTTCCTGTGCTTCTGCTGCACGGACTTATGCTCAGGATCGAGGCCCAACTTGTGGACTATTACTCTAATCAGTATCCTAGGCATGTCGGCAGGAATTCATGCGAACACGTCGGAGTTCTTCAGCAGAAATGTGATTAGTCGATCACGGTCGACAAGAGGGAGAGAGCTGCCCGCATGTATACACTTTTCTGGCTCGGTAGGATCCAGAGGAATAACTTTGGTTGCTTTTCTTGACTGGGCTTGTTGTAGCGTGGCTTCATCGCGGAGATCCAAGTCTCCATCTAGGCGGTTTGGCGCCGCTAGAGCGACTTGGGACAAGTAGCACATCTGTCCCATCACCTGGTCCCTAAGCACCTCTCCTATGCCGTATGGGGTTGGGAAGCTCATTTTTAGATTAGGAATCGAAGTAATAACCCCGAAGGCCGTGAGGAAGGGTCTGCCTAGGATGTCGTTATAAACGGACGGTAGATTGACGACGAGGAACGTTAGCTCTCGCGTTGCAACGCGCGGGTAAGTTCCCATCATGATCTCTAGCTGGACTATTCCCTATGCAGGTATAGGCTCGTTGTCGAGGCTGTATAGAGGGCCATTGGCCGCTTTTATTTGGTTTCGCCTTAGTCCGAGTTTAAAAAAGGCACCAAGATATAGCAAATTCTGAGAGTTTCTATTATCAACGAAGACCGATTTTAGTTGATAGTCAATTGTACCATCTGAAATAAGGAGAGATATAATAAGGGGATCAGAATAGAAAAAGGTTATATGAGTCATATGGTCGCTACTAAAACTAATGACATCACTCCTATTCCTTATCTTTGCTCTCTTGCTGTTGGAAGTTTGCTCTGACTGTGTCTGCTTGCTGCTCTTGGCCGACACGGTTGAGACCATGCTGATCACGTCGGCAGCCGTATGGTTCCTGGGAGGCTTGCTTATCTCACCTTCTGAGGCTACGGGGGCCTGCCTTGAACCCTTCATGAATCATTTGAGGTGTCCGTGGCGGATTGGGTCTTCTATTTTCTGTTGCAGGGTCCGGTAATTCTTCGTGGAATGTCCGAGGCAGCGGTGGTACTGGCAGTTTTTCGTCTGGTTATTGTCGCTCGGACCCTTCGGTGTTTTCGGCCATTTGAAGAACTTCTCATCCTATATCTACATCAGAATGTTCACACGGGTATCATTGAGGGAAGTCAGGGATGCTGGACCATGCTCCTTCCTAGATCCCAGCAAGTGCCGCGGCTGTTTGCAGCGTTCCTAGAAGTAGATGTTTGCAGCGTTCCTGGAAGCGGCTGTTTGCGGCGTTCCTGGAAGCGGCTGTTGTCGTTGTTCCTCTTCTTCCTGGCAGTTGACTTTGGCCCTTTCGGAGGGCGGTCCACTTGCTCAGGACGCTTTACCTCGTTGGCTTCCTCTGCCGAGATGTAGGCTCGGGCGATGGCTTCTACTTCTCGAAAAGATTGAGGGCGCTGATGTGACAAGTGCTTGAAGAAATTCCCGGCCGTCGGTGTTGCTACGAAGGCATTGAGTTTTAGCTCGTCGAAGAGTTGGGGGATCCCGCGCGCCTTAGTGATGAAGCGGTTGAGGAATCGTTTCAAGCTTTCGTCTGTCCTCTAGACGAGGCGGACCAGGTGCTATGGCTACTTCTTTTCTCTACGACTGAAGGCGAACTGGTTCAGGAAATTGTTTGCGAGCTTGTCGAAAGAACGCATGTAGTTCAGGGGGAGGCCGTGAAACCTGAGCAACGTGTCCCCCATGAGGGTGACAGGGAAGCACTGGCACATCATAGCCTCACTCGCTCTTTGTAGAGACAGGTGGGTATAAGTCATACCCCTCCAGTGTTGGCATCTTGAACTTGCAGGGGAGTGGTTGGGTTCAGAGATCCATGGCGAAGGGAGACCTTCACAGGTCAGCGGATGACCGCGCGGGTCTCTCATTGTGCAAGAGGTCTCAGGGTAATTTCACCTTCTCCTCCATCGATGGGTCGGACCCGCTTCTCCGCTCGTTGATGATGTCACAGAGCTCTGTGTGACCCTGTTGGTTCAGGTGAGCTTGCTGGTTGCGGCAGCTTCTCGAGCGGGGTGGCCGCGTGCTATTTGGGGCAGCAGCTGTTTGCCTCCTTTCGCCTCGGGAGCTACGGGGGTTACGCCGCTCCGGGCTCTCCTCCCGCTCTTCCCGGCTAGGGTAGCTTCCAACTATAGATTGGACCCTATTGTCGAAGATCGCTTGGGCTTCGGCATTGTCAGGCGTAGTTGTTCTACCCTTGGGGGCTTTGGTGTGACACCTTCCTCGCCTGGTGGGTGGCGCCTGAGGTGCTGGAGGAGCATCCCCCATCCATGGTGTGCCCGTTCGGTTGTAGGGGGCTTGGATCACCAGCCTTATATCGCCCATGTCTGTTGCTAGGCGGTGAATGTCGGGCTCTAGACGGAGGTCTACATAGCTACCCAATGAAGGGGTCGTCACCGCGGGCAACGACATCTCTTGTTGGGGCACTGGCTTGTAACCATGGTGTTTACCGTCTTGTTGTGAAGGAATGAGTATGAGAAGAAGACGCTATGCTTCTTGTCTCGTTCCCACAGATGGCGCCAATATTGCGTCCTAGTTTTTGGTTGTCGTACGGATTAGAGAGCCTTTGGATTCTTAACTCTGATTGGATCTCGAACGGGTCTGATCTCCGTCACTCTGAACTTGGGACTTGCATAACACAACTAATAAATAAGAGGTCAGAGGTTTGTCAAAATTTCTCCCACCGAAAACACTTTGACGCTCAAGTTAGCAACTTCCCACAATGAACGAAAAGGAACGTACGTTTAAAGGTGCGCGAAAATATACTGTGACTGCGTAGGGAGTGCGTGGATGCAGGAATAGGGGATTAGTGAGCAAGTAATGGGACGGTTGGCTCCCGAAATGCACCATAGAGGGTGGCTAACTGCAATGGCCCGTGGTGGGTTGGAGAAGTACGAGAGCTGGCTGTGTTTCTGAGAGCTAGTGCTTGCGAGAGCGTATGTATCAAGGCCAGGCTTTGGTTTCTCGGGTCTCGATTGGTCGATTGATTGTCCCCTTTTCTATAGGCCAAGGGGGAATTTATGGCTCTTCTGCCTGGAGCTTTGGGCGCAGAGTCCTCCTCGTATGGATTCGCTGGCTGCTGATTGCTGACGGTGGTTGCCGGCGTGTCAGTTGTCTCCTTGCGGTGGCAGGCAGACAATCGTGCGTGGCAGGTCACACTTGGTCTTCCTTTCGCGTTGGGATTGGCCGGAAAGCAGTGGGCATGAGCTACGGTTAGTAGTGCTGACGCTTTCCCCATTGGTTCGTTTCTTTTGTGCCACCACTGTCAGCCGACAGCCGCATTAATGGGCTGTAGGCGATGCCCATTGGCTGCGAGTATGGGCCGTCACTTGGGTTGTTCTGGGATGTTGGGTTGGATCCGCTGTTTGGGCTGTTGCTCTACGAGTTGGACTTGAAATTTCCTTGGGCCTTCATACTGGTCCCAACAATTGTATAGAGTTCTGCGTCTCAAAGATGTATGAGGCTACCATGTAGTAGGATCATCAAATAGTTAAATGTACACCGTTTGATCTTATGTTATAAAAATGTTAGATTCCATGACCTTCTATGAATTTGTTACACTACTTAGCTTGGTTATTCTTTTATGATGTTCAATTTATGCATTTTGGCTGCTGCATTGATATAAGCTTTTCCATTTATCTGCAATAAAATTTCATGGGACAGTAATTTCAAGAAGGCAACTTAACCCCCCAACAAAAAAGAAAATGGAAAAAAGAAATTTAAGAAGGCGATATTTGACAAATCTGTTCAAATTAGTCTCAAGGGCCGGTGTTGGAGGAAGTGGCTAAACTGAGCATCCGATTGATCCGAGTAATCAGGTTCAAGGGATGAATTTACGATTTAAGTCGATCCAACGGCATGTTAAAGGTTACATCTCTTAAAGAGATGAAAGTTTTTTTTTTTA
>JAODPA010078922.1:0-27279 GCA_025585075.1 Nepenthes mirabilis | reverse complement strand
ATATATGTGGGAATTGTTATTCCCACATGTGTGGGAATAACAATTCCCATATAAATGGTGGGAATTATTATTCCCATATTTGTGGGAATAGCAATTCCCAGGGAATAGCAATTCCAACAATTCTTGCAACCAAACGGAGGAATTGCAATTCCCGCGGGAATTGCAATTCTTTTCCCCCACAATTCTTGCAACCAAACATAGCCTAAAGAGAGAAAAAGGAAAGATATTCCCAAAAGGCTTGTACTTTATAAAGACTTCCACCCACAGTAAAGCATTTCGAAAGGTCCAGAGTCTCGTGATTTTTCTTCCTCATTTAAGAGAAAGCTTTCCACTTAAAACCCGGTTTCAATCTCTCCCTCTCAACAACTTACAATTCCAAACACTTGTGTTGCACGTGACCCCGAGTTTCGAAACGCAACAAGAATATTAGATGGGTTAATTAGAGGCTACCAAAAGTATAAAACAACATGATTCAGGGGTGAACGGGAATTCAAAATTCTCAATACTCACAGACACTAATATATGAAATGACTTTACATCCATGACTAATAAAATGGCATGCTCTAAAGGCAAATTCAAACTGGAATTGCATGTGTATGACTACTCCCTTTCTATGTCTGTTCCAAAAACCATACGGTAATAAACTCATTTCTCTTTTAGAAGTGATTGGTCCAACACAATTCCAACTTGATTCGAACTCAGCAATCTAGGTTAAAATCGAGGCAAAGGAGTTAGAAATATCAAAGAAAGAATTGTCAGTTGCCTGGCCCAGATACTGGGAAGTCATCAACTAAGCAATGCTCAGTGGCTTCAGCGATTAACTAGGTAACTGATCGTCGAAGGCTTCAGCGATATATGTTGAGCACATTCGTACTAGAAGCTGACAGTGAAAGCAAATCAGATCGAGCAAATCAAGAAGGGCCATACCATTAAGTTAGATAGTCAATCCTTTATAGTTAATCAAAATTTGGATTTCTCAATTTTAATTCATTAGTGACCTAGACAGTCATGATCGCTATAATCCTATGGTCTGAAATAGTTATCAAAAGAATAAAATCACATACGTGCATTTTAACTTAGCAATCAATTAAAACAGTCGATAACTCCTGTTTGGAAGAACTGTCAAAACTTTTTAACAAAAAGTATACTAACAGACTCTATACCTATATAACTATAAAGTTTCTTAAATGCAATAGGGTATCTTTTGATCTATCTTATCTTATAATTCTGTCATCTTACAATCTTAAGATTTAGAAATTCTTTGATCTTGCAATCTTTTGATTTATCTTATGACATTGGCATCTTACAATCTTGAGATTTGGGCATCATTTGATCTTGTGATCCTTCTTGTAATATATCTTTTGATCTTAGAGATCTTTCACACCTCTTGTTTCCCATACCGTAAATAGTATAAATCCCATGACACTTAAATATGTCATCTAAAACACCTTTACTTCATAAATCTCTCAGAGCATAGTCTTCTAAACACTTTACCATTTTATTTTTTTCTCAAACTTTTTTAGTTTGATATTAAAATATTGATATGTGTATCAGAAGATAAAATAGGAGATTTAATCCCAAACCTCTGAATTTTCATTTAATATTATAGCGTATAAGATGCGAATTTAATGTTCTAAAAAACTTGCTCCGAAGAGTATCAAGTCCTGTTGTGTTCTGGTTCCGCGGATCGTTCCGAGGCAGGCTCGTTGATGATGGGTGTGTCCAATCCGATCCGTGGTTACCAGGCAACACAAGTAATTGAGGTGTTGGACATGAGATGAAGATTGAGACCGGATTTTTTACATGGAAAACCTCCTCTTGAATGGGGAGGAAAAACCACGAGACTCAGGGCCTGGAAAGAGTTTCACTATATGGGTTGAAGATTTTACAAAGTACAGTTGTGAGAGTTAATCCCTTCCCTGTCTCTCGTTTTGTGTTTTCTTCCCTAGTGAACTATGCTCGCTGGGAGATTTTTCCTCTCCTTTGTGGAGTTAGTTTTTTGGGGAGAGAGTGTCCGGTTGAAGGCTTTGTCTCTCTCTATGCGGTTCAGTTGGAGTCCAGTCTGAGAGTCGTCCCTTTTGAGAGGGGCCTTGCTGGGTATTTATAGGAGAAGCCAGGCAGCTGGGGAGAAGGCACGTGGCGTTCATCTGGCCGTTGAGGAGTTGGTCCACCGACTACCTTAAATGCTGCTGACGTTGCGTGAAGTGGCATGCGGACGGCGCCGCTGCAGCATCTGAGTGTGTCAGGCGTACAGGGTTTGAATATCAGCCTTGATTTGACTAGGCGTGCCCTGTTGATACGACGACTGGCAGTAGCTGCAGGCTTTCTTGGAAACCGACGAAGTGGCTTAGCTGGCATTCCCGGTCATGAACGAGCAGTCCTCGTCCAGTTGTGATGTTCCTCGTGAGTTGGTGGACTCGTGAGATGAAGCGGCTCTGGAGGGCATTATGGGAGAAATCCGAGCGTCTCTTCCTGGCCGCTCGGGCAGTTCTAAGACTCCGCTAGACTTCTTGGGCTCTCGGTCCTCGGGCTTCTTACCTGGGCCGCCTGAGTATATCTGGGCCTTTTACGTGGGCCCTTCTCATGGGCCGTGCTTTTATGGGCCTTCATATTGAGGCCCAACATAGCCCCCCATGCCAAAGGACTCGAAGTTCTCGGTTGTTTGGCATGAAGTCGCTAGCCTGCTGGGGATCATGACCGTCCGAGAGTGTGCGTCCTGGTGGTGAGCACTGCGCTGAGCTTGATGGGAGATCGTCCCCGGACCTCTTCTGGGCCGCCGTTTCGCCTCCTCGTGGGAGCATTAAATGCCGTATCTGGCTGATGTGACATGCAATCAGGCGCTTTGGGAAGGAGTGATCACCAGACTTCTGGGGCGAATGGCTGGTCGACGCGTGGCAAGGGCAATGAGTACCCCCTTTTGCATTCCAGGGCTTATTTAAACGCCCTTTTTGCCCTAATGTTTCATCTTCGTGCCTGCTTTTCGTTCTCTTCTTCTTTCGGTGTCATGAGAAGCTTTTGAATCCTCTTATGGTCAAGGTGATGTTCCGCTTTACGCAGAACCTTGACTGGATCGTAATGACTCCCCGCCTGAAATTTTCTTTGCTGTGTGGTGGCAACCCAGATTCCACGAGGCGATGGAAGGATAAGTTTTTCTTTCTCGGCGTCTACGAGCATTAGACCATCCCTACCACGTGGGGGAAGGTGGCCAGCCAGTTTTGCTCTGACCCTTCGAGGGAGGACCGGGAGGAAGTGAAGGCGCGCACAGACTTAGTGCTGGCCAATCTGTGGAGCTTCCATTTGAACAAGCGCAACATTTGGCTGACTACTGATAAATTCAGAGCAGCCAAGTGGGGACCGCGGGAGGAGGCTCCCGGCCCAGCTCCTTTTGTAAAGGCCAAGGAGAGACCAAGGATTGGGGGAGTCACTGCTGAGCGGTCCTCGAGTGATGATGAGGATTTTGATATCGAGGGCGTGAGCGATGATGACGTGGCTGCCCCTCTGCTTACGAGGTCGGGGACTGTCTCTTTCTCTGAGTCCTCGAGGTCTGGGGGTCTCGATTTTACTGCCACTGCTAATCTTTCGGCCGAGCCCTCAAGAGCTGTTGCGTGGATCAGAGAGCTTCCCGGGGCCCAGATCTCCTGTGATGATGATGATGATGATGTTCCTCTGATCGAGAGGGTGAGGACTGAAGCCTCTCTTCCGGGGTCCTCGGGATCTGGCAGTCTCTCCTTCACTGCCACTGCTAATCTCTCTACTGCACCCGTGGAGGTTCTTGCTCCGACCACGGGGCTTTCGGACGTCCAGCCCTCCTGTGATGATTTGGCTCCCGGTGCTCCTGTCGATCTGCCTGGTGACGTCTCGGACAGGATTGATCACCCTTCCGAGGACATAGGAGGCGAGAGTGCCACGATGGATTCTGAGAGGGAAGTGTCAGCTGAAATGATCCGAGAGATGGTGGAGGTCGTGGATTTGAGTGTTGACGAGCCCGCGCCCTCTGATCCTCTTGGGCGCCCTGTTGAGGTTGAGGCCGAGCGGTTGCCTGAGTCTCTTGGGGACATTGATTTCGAGGCAGACTTTCCAGCGCCTTTTGTAGTTGACGAGTCTGTGTCTGAGGTGGCGCCTGCGGAGCTTAGGAGTGAGCCGCAGGAGTCCGAGTCCCACGTGGAGCGTGGCACAGGGGATGACCCTGTTGTTTCTAAAATACCTTTACTTCATAAATCTCTCAGAGCATAGTCTTCTAAATACTTTACCATTTTATTTTTTTCTCAAACTTTTTTAGTTTGATATTAAAATATTGATGTGTGTATCAGAAGATAAAATAGGAGATTTAATCCCAAACCTCTGAATTCTCATTTGATATTATGGCATATAAGTTGCGAATTTAAAATAAATTTATAAACGGAAGTTATTAAACAATAAGGCTCTAGTGTTGTCTCTTTTTTTAAAGTTTTTTTAAATTACGGGATATTATGATATTGGTATGGAGTAACGTAGGCCAAGATCATTGAATTTGAAAATAGCCGGCACATAAAAACTAGTGGGGTCCATTTGGACTTTGAAAAAAAAAAATTACATCATAAAATTATCAATCTAATTTCAATTATATTAGGATTTAAATTGGTTACAATTTGAATTCCACTATTTGAAAATAAGGCATTATAAGTCCAGGAGAAAAAATAAGTTTCAGGCCGATTTAATTTGTAGGCATATATTATAACAATTTAAATAATGGCTCTCATGGTTTTAAAACCTAAAATCTAATTTTTTACGTAAATAAATTTATACACAAATAACATTTTAGGCATTTTTTTATCAATATAATGTTTTATTTTAAGCAATTTTTTTTTATCAACTTGGATAATACTTTTATGTAAATCATCTTTTTTAAAAAAAAACCGTTAAGATGGGTTGTCCGAGTCCAGCCCGGTATGGTTGAAGAAATGGCGCTAGCAGGGTGGGTTAACCTGGCCAGAAATTTAATCATTTGTTTATAGTTTTATACGAATATAAATTTCAAAAAATTAAGTTTTTACATAAATAGAATGATACATGTGTGAGGTGATATTTACTTAGATATTTTAGGTATTATTTTTATAAAAACATTTAAATACCATTAGTTTTAGGTAATATTATATGAAGATTTTTAAAAACATTTAAAATATAAAAATGATCATTTGCCGAACCGATTTAGACTATGGGAAGCACACGACCGGGCATTTGACCCCCTTCCCAGAAAATTCCGCACAAATCCTCCATTTTGGCGTGAATTGGGCTTGGTTTTGATTAATTAATAAATAGTTTTTGTTGGGTCCCATGTCCTGACCCATGAAGCATGTCCAAGCCCACGAAGTAGGCCGCGGCCCACAAGGGATCCAGAAGCCCACGTGAAGCAGTCAGCCCAGCCCAAGGGTCGAAAGGCGCGAACCCACGACGGAAGAAGGCAACGGAAACCTGCAGCGCATTAAATGCGTCGTCGGGAACAGGTGGAAAGGCTAGCCAATAGCAGAGTGGTTGGCGCAGCGCCAACGGTACCCGTTGCCGTCTGCAGGTGGCCAACCAATCCCCGCTCAGGGGAAAATCGGGCGTGGTCAACAACCCTCAGCAGCGTGCCAGCCACGGCAAAAGGGCAGCCGGCGTAACCGGCGGTCCACGACAGTGACCAGCGGCGCGATGGCCCAAGCAATGAGTGTTTTGGGGCCCAAGAGTCCAACGGGGAGAGGCGTATAAGAGCCCTCACACCCCACAGAGAAGGGGATCTGGCCCAGAGTATCTTCATCAGCAGCATCCTTTTGAATCAGGAGCTAAAACGGCTAATCATACTCAACTGCTCCCCTCTTCTCTAATCAATAACACGAGAGCAACGAGTCGGAATTGAGCACCACCTCATTTCCGTCGGCAATAACTAACTCGCTCACCTTTCCATCATCCCCTGGGATCACGGGAAAGTTAGCCACCCGTTGCGGTGTATCAAGGAAGCCAGGCCTTCCACTACCTGCTCATTGCATTCTCCACATCACCGCACAAGCATCTCATACGCTTACACAACATTCCTCCGTGCACCCCCTTAGCATGCGCCATTTCCGTTTACTGCGGGAATTTACTGACTTGAGCGTCGGAGCGGCCTCGGTAGGAGAAATCCTGCCGGATCCTTGACCTCTTGTTTGTTGTTTGTGTTGTGTAGGTCCAGGTTCACAGAGACGAAGACCGGACACTTCTTCCGAAGCCGTCACACGCTAAGGAATTCGAAGGTTCTCTAATCCGTACGACAACCGTGGGCCCGGGATGCAACATTGGCGCTGTCTGTGGGAAGCTGACGATAAGCCAAGTGTCTCTTTCCCACCTAGCTACTGAACAACAGAAAATGGTGAACACTCGAGTACAAACCAGTGTCCCTGCGGTGGAAATCGTCGCTCGAAGTGAAGTTCCCCCCGCCGGGAACCAGGCAAACGATCAACCGGAGCCTGATGTCCTTCTCCTGGCTGCGGACGTAAACGATTTGAAGCAGGTTCTTTGCGCCATATGCGAGAACACCGGGACTGCCTGGCCCGGGACCGCTCCTCCAGCATCCCAGGCCTCCACCTCCAAGAGAGAAAGGCGTCGAGAGGCCGCTCGCAGGAGGCGAGCTAACCGACTCGACCGCGCTGCAGCCTCGGCGGCCCCAAGTGAAAACGGCTAGAATGAAGAGGAAAGCCATCCCGCCGACGATGACAGGGAGCATAGCCCCAAAAGGCGGAACCCCCGTAACTCGCGCGGCAATGGGAGGCCAGCCGTGGCAGGCTCCAACGGCGAACGCGCCACCCAGGCGGAGAGTCGCCATCCCCGACGAGCTCGGACACACCTCCAGGGCAACACGGAGCTCCGTGATGTCCTCAATGCACGGAGAGGCTCTACGGACCCCTCGATGGAGGAGAAATTCAAGGTGTTGTGGGACACCCTGCATAAGGAGAAACCCACGCCCTCCTCCGCCGACCTCCGTAGATCGCCCTTCGCCATGGACTTGCGAACGCAGCCGTTGCCGAGAAAGTTCAAAATGCCGGTCCTGGAGGGGTACGACGGAAGCAAGGACCCCATGGACCACCTCAACTGCTTCCGTACTCACTTGTCTCTGCAAGGGGCGAGCAAGGCCTTGATGTGCCAGTGCTTCCCCGTCACCCTTAGGGGGGACGCGTTGCTCTGGTTCCACGGTCTCCCCCCGAACTCTATACGCTCCTTCGACGAGCTCGCCGACAGCTTCCTGAGCCAGTTCGCCTCCAGCAGACGGGAGGAGAGGCAACCATGGCACCTGGTCCGCCTCCACCAGAGGTCAGACGAAAGCCTGAAGCAGTTTCTGGACCGTTTCATCACCGAGGCGCCGTGAATCCCTCACCTCTCCGATGAGCTGAAACTCAACGCCTTCGTCGCCACTTTGGCGGCGGGGGACTTCTTCAAACATCTGTCACACCAGCGCCCTCAGACCTTCCGGGAGGCTGAGACCATTGCCCGGGCGTACATCACGGCCGAAGAGGCCAACGAGGTGAAGCACCCCGAGCGAGTGGACCGGCCCCAGGAAGCCCCCAGAGCTTCTGGCGAGAGAAAGAGGGGTAGTGACAGCCAGCACTTCTCGGAGCGCCGAAAGCAGCAGCGGCCCTCTCCGGGGCCCAAATAGGATTACAGCAGGACCTCTTTGACCCCACTGAACGATAGCCGTGCAAACATCCTGATGCAGATCCAGGATGAAAAGTTCTTCAAGTGGCCGAAGACGCCCAAGGGTCCCAGCAGCAGTGACCAGACAAAGTACTGCCAGTATCATCGCTGTCTGGGACACTCGACTGAGAACTGCCGGACCCTGCAGCAGGAAATCGAAGATCTGATCCGGTGTGGGCACTTGAAGCGGTTCGTGAAGAATTCGGGGCAGGAGCCTGCTACCTCCAAGAGCCCGCACGGCGGCCGGCGTGGTCCACGTGGTCTCCTCCACCGACGCTGCAAATGCCAGGTGTGGGCAGCCGGAGACAACTTCCAGCAACAAGCGGGCGAAGATAGGGGTTAGGAATGATGTCATTAGCTTTAGTAGCGACGACATGGCTCATGTAACCTCTCCCCACACTAACCCCCTTGTTGTATCGGCCCTCGTTTCAGCTGGTGGTGATGACTACCAGCTGAAACGGGTCTTCATTGATAATAGAAGTTCTTAAAATTTGCTGTATCTCACCGCGTTCCTTAAACTTGGACTAAAACGAAACCAGATGAAAGTTGCAAACGGACCATTGTATGGCTTGGACAACGAGCCTGTTCTCGTGTAAGGGATAGTGCGGCTGGAAGTCACGATGGGGACACACCCGTGCTCCATGACGCGCGAGCTGGCGTTCCTCGTCGTCGACCTTCCATCCGTCTACAACGCCATATTGGGCAGACCTTTCCTGACTGCCTTCGAAGCCGTAACGTCCATTCCGCACATAAAGGTGAAATTTCCCACCCCTTAGGGCGTGGGAGAAGCCCTTGGAGACCAAGAAATGGGGCGGACCTGCTACCTGTCCCAGATCAACCCCGTGGCGCCATGCAACCCGAGCGAAGACCTTGATCTCCGCAACGAGACCTCGCTGCAACAGGCCCAGTCCGGAGAGGAAACTGAGGCAATCCCGCTTAACCCTTCCAATCCGGAACGGTGCGTCAATGTGGGGAGATCCCTTCAACCTGTGGAGCGCGACAGGTTGATTACGTTCCTTAGGGCTAACTTCGACTTGTTCGCCTGGGTCCCCGCTAACATGCCCGGGATATCGGCCGAGGTCATAGTCCACAAGCTGGGCCTTGACGCGAGCCGAAAGCCCGTCCGGCAGAAGAGGAGGAACCACTCCGTCGAAAAATTGGTCGCCGTTAGGGAAGAAGTGAAGAGGCTCCTGGACGCTGGATTCATCAGAGAAGTCCAGTACCCGGAATGGCTGTCCAATGTCGTGCTGGTGAAAAAGAGCAGTGGCAAGTGACAGATGTGTGTCGACTTCACGGACGTGAACAAGGCCTGCGCCAAAGACAGCTGCCCGCTTCCCAGGATCGACCAGCTCGTGGACTCCACATCCGGACACGAACTACTGAGCTTTATGGACGCATACTCTGGGTACAACCAGATCCGGATGGACCCAGAAGACGAGGAGCACACCTCGTTCATGACAGATCAAGGGACATATTGCTATAAAATGATGCCTTTTGGTCTCAAGAACGCTGGTGCGACGTACCAGTTCCTCGTGAACAAAATGTTCGAAGCGCAAATCGGACGGAACGTGGAGGTGTACAACGACGACATGCTTGTGAAAAGCAAAATCGCAAACCACCATATCAACGACTTAGATGAAACTTTCCAGATCCTCCGACGGCACGGAATGAAGCTCAATCTTGTCAAGTGCGCGTTCGGGGTGACCTCTGGGAAGTTCCTATGCTTCATTGTATCCCAACGCGGCATAGAAGCCAATCCAGAAAAGATCAACGCCATACTCGACTTGAACCCTCCGTGGACGGTAAAAGAAGTTCAGAAGCTGATCGGGTGGATAGTCGCTCTCTCACGGTTCCTAGCCAAGTCAGCCGAGAAATATTTGCCCTTCTTCAAGGCACTAAGGGGCACCAAATCGCACGGGTTCAAGTGGAAAGAAGAATGTGACGAAGCATTCAGGGAACTGAAGACTTACCTCTCCAGCGCGCCGCTTTTGAGCTTGCCGCGCGAAGGGGAAGATCTCTACCTCTACCGGGCCACATCGACGGCAGCCCTCAACTCCGCACTGGTTGTGGAGCACGAGGGCGGACAACAGCCGGTGTATTACGTAAGTCGGGTGCTGACTGACGTAGAGGCCCGCTATTCGCACGCAGAAAAGATGGTGCTCGCTCTTGTCTATGCGGCGTGGAAGCTGCGGCCCTATTTCCAGTCTCACCGGATCGTCGTGCTGACGGACCAGCCGCTGAAGTCGATCTTACAAAAACCGGAGACGTCTGGCCGGCTGGTTAAATGGGCTGTCAAACTAGGAGAATTTGACCTAGAGTTCCGGCCCCGGCCAGCCGTGAAAGGACAGGCTCTGGCGGACTTTATTGTTGAGGCGGTGACGCCAGCACAGGAGGAGGACGGCAATCCAGGAAGCATGGAGGACGACGATTCACCTGCGTGGACCCTAAACGTAGACGGATCGTTTACCCAGATAGGCAGCGGAGCTGGTATCGTGCTAAGGACACCCGAGGGCATGGAGATCGTATACTCCGTTACTTTGGCTTTCCCGGCCACAAACAACGTTGCGGAGTATGAAGCCCTTCTCGCGGGCCTACGACTGGCGAGGGAGTGCTCCGCGCGGTCGTTGGTCGTGCGTAGTGACTCCAAACTCTTGGTCAATCAGGTGAATGGGAACTTCGAAGCCTCGAACCCACAGCTTGTGAGGTACCTGGCGAAAGTAAGGACCCTGATCCCTGAGTTCGGTCGGTTTCAGATCGAGCATATCCTGAGATCGGATAACAAACGCGCTGATTGACTAGCCCGGGACGCGGCCGTCAGAACTGTAGAACAGTATGCGAGGGAGCCCAGGGAAGTCCTGACACACCCAGCATCGACGTCGGAGACAAAGAAGTACTACGGGTCAACACAGGGGACAACTGAATGACACCATACGTAAGGTTCCTAACTGAAGGAACCCTACCAGAAGACATCAACGAAGCCAAGTGAATCAAGAAGACGGCAGGATGGTACACGGTCCTGAATGGGAGGCTATACAGGCGAGGATACTCTACTCCCCTCCTGAAGTGCCTCACTCCGGAGGAAGTTAATTATGCGTTGGCAGAACTGCACCTGGGGCTGTGCGACCCGCACATCGGCAGAAAGAACCTAGCGTTCAACGTCATGCGGCAAGGGTTCTACTGGCCCACCATGAAATGAGACGCTATGGAATTCGTTCGGAAGTGTGAAAGTTGCCAGGTCCACGGCAACATGGCACACCAGCCGCACACCGAGCTGCACTATCTCCAATCCCCATGGCCGTTCGCGCAATGGGGGCTCGACATACTTGGACCCCTACCGATGGCTGCCGGACAGAGGAAATTCTTGATCGTTGGCATTGACTACTTTACGAAGTGGGTGGAAGCCGTCCCTCTCGCCAAGATCACAGAGCAAAATGCGACGGAGTTCCTCCGTCAGGGCATCGTTTGCCGCTTTGGGATTCCTGAGGTCGTGGTGACCGATAACGGAACCCAATTCACCGGCAAACGCTTTACAAAGTACTGCCGCGACCTTCGCATCAAGCTGGTACACACGTCCGTAGCGCACCCTCAAGCGAACGGGCAGGTCGAAGTCACCAACCGCACGTTGCTGCACGGGTTGAAAACCAGATTGGAAGACGCAGGGGGCTCCTGGACTGAGGAGCTACCGTCAGTGCTATGGTCGTATCGAACAACTGCGAGAGAGCCAACAAGGGAGACGCCCTTCAACCTTTGCTTTGGGGCTGAGGCTGTGGTGCCCGTGGAAATGGGGATGCCAAGCCCACGGATCGATTGCTTCGACCCAGCTACCAACAAACAAAGGCTTTGAGAAAGTCTAGACTTGTTCTCGGAAGTTCGAGACGCCGCACGACTCCGAACCGCGGCCTACCAACAGCGGGTCGCACGGTACTACAACAAGCGAGTGAAGGCGCGCCCACTGGAAGTTGGAGATCTGGTCCTCCGGAGCGTAGAGGCGGCGGGAAAGATCGCAAACAGGAACAAACTCTCCCCCGGGTGGGAGGGGCCGTTCCTCGTCTCCGCAATCCTCCGGAGCGGAGCGTACAAGCTGCGCGCCCAGAACGGCAAACTGGTCCCGCGGACCTGGAACGCCGCCAACTTAAGGAAATACTATCAGTAAAGCAACTCCGACTCAGGTAAGTCACACACGCATACATCATAATGAGTGCTTGAACATGAGCTTTATCTTCGATTAGCATAACCACTCTTCCTATTATCTTGCATATTCATTTGTGTGAGTTGATGACATGTATTGCATTCTCAATCAAACGACCTAGACTGCCCCTAAGTCGGGAGGACAAGCGTCTGTCCGAAAAATCAGTCCTTGGCCCAGCGCCAGGCGGTCCAAAGATGACTATCCCAGGACCCCGTCCTCATGCCAGATGGCCTGGGGACGGCCTTAAGCATTATGGCTCAGCGTCAAAAGGCCCCAACGGCCACCCAGAGACTAAGCCCCATGCTCGACAGCCCGGAGGCATCCAGCCGTAGGCTGGAACAAAGGATCCAGGCGATCCATTCTACAGGCTTCACGCCAACGACCCGTGCGGTCAAGACATCAGGCTTGGGGGCTTCCTGAGTCCCCACTCTACGACCAATAAAACCTTAGGGGGCAAAGAATCGCAGGCGTGCGGCGACCTTCTTGAACAGAAGAGAGAACCCTCCGTCTACAATGGTCGTGGGCTAGGACCTCAACTTGGTGATCATAACGCTTTGAGCAGGAGCGACACAGCTCCCGCAATCGTACGCGACCGAGTCCTAGACCCAGGAGTCCGGTTACCGTGGCCTGACCGCTGCGCTGATTCTCGTTGTGACTCCAGGAGCTTGGCGACGACATCCGCTTCACCGGATCGAGCCCCCCAAACGTGTTAGCTGTGATGACATCCTCTTACGAAGGATGAGCACCACGCAAGAAGGCGCGCCTGGATAGGGCCTTAGCAACAGCGGCTCCGAAAAGCCTAACAATCAAACATGAAGCATGATCCAACGGACGAAAACAAAAGGAAATAGCAAGCAACACTCTACGATAGAAAAGGCACGGATGCGAAGTATAAGAAGATGCTTCTCATTCATGCAGAAAAAGCAAACATGGTACAAAGACAGAGGCCAATCTCAAAAACCAACATCAGCGAAGACTAATCAGGAAGACTCGATGGACCCGCTTCCTCAGGGAAAGTCTTCAGGCGGGACGCCTCTTCTATCCCGGCGTTCCCTGGATGAAGGACACCCTCAGGAATGTGAGGAGCTGCCAGGGAGACGATCCTGCGGCATAAGCGGATGCCGTCCCAGTATCGAGCCTCCATCGCCCGCCGCGTTTCCGACGGAGAGTACCGGCCAACCATATCTCCGACCAGTCTGGTGACGCGAGCCTCCGAAGTGACAAGTAAAGCTTCCAGCTGTGCCACTCTCTGCTGCAGGCGCCCATTCTCCTCTCTAAGAGATGCGAACTGGGCCCTTCCATCGACGATGGCCGGCTGAAGGAGGGTGGACAGTGTGTCAAAGGGATTGACCTCACCTGGGGCCTGCATAGGAAGCGATGTCAAAAGCGCTGCCAAAGCATGCAACCAAAAAGAAAGATCAGATGGAAACAGCCGTACCTGAGCAGGAGTCCCGCTCGGGGAACGCGTGAGATCGCCTGGAAGGGCCCCTCCCTGGGGCTCAGCTCCTTCGCCTGCTGGAGGAGGGCTGGCTGGAAGGCTGGCCGCCGTAGGAACGCTCGGAGGATCTTGCCACGAGGACGTCCCGGCTTCCCCTTCGCCAGCCTGCACCGGACCAGCAGAGGGAGCGGCGCCGTCCTCTGTAAGTGCAGCCAGGTCTTCAGGAGGTCTGTACTCCGAAATGGGCTCCACAAGAATCGCCAGCGACTCAACAGGGGCTCCAGCCACCGGCGCCGGATCAGGCGCAGTAGTAAATGGCTCCTCCGGGCCCTCGAGAACGACGACGTCATCTGTCGCCTCTGCTGCAGAGCTGGCGGGTGGATTCCCAGCGGGTAGAGACTCCACCTCACAGACTTCGCGAGCGGCTGGTCCCGCGATCGAAGTTGACGAGGGTTCGGCGGTTTTCCTCTGGCGACCCGCGCTCGCAGGTCTCTTCGGAGCCGGACTTCCCACAATGGAAGGACCGGCGACTCGTCTCCTGGACCTCCTCAGAGAGGTCCCTTCGGCTTCCCTTAGCCGTTTAAGGGCGGCCGCGTCCTCATCGTCGCTCGACGACGATTCCAGCAACGAGCAGCTTCCCTCCTCATTCCCCCCGGGCGGTAGAGAAGTGGCTGTGTCTCCAGGGCCCTCCTTGCCAGGTCCGGCTATCGCCCAACCAGCAGGAGGTCCCCATCTGCAGATCTCAAACGTGACGGATGTGAGGTAATAACCCTGGATCGAAAACTTCTCCTCTTCCGACTTGATGGTGGATATTAGCTTCGAAGATTCTACAACGTCCTCATCGGTTGGCTTGTCCCAAAAATACTCTGAGATTGGGCCCCACGCCGTCGGAAGCTCAGAGTCAGGGGGCTCCTGCAAGAAAAAGAAGCGCTCCTTCCAGCCCTTCACTGAGTCAGGATTGGTGCCGCGAAGGTGGAACCCTGCCTTGGGCGACATTGACACCCAATCCTCCGACTCCGTGAACCGGAAGATTACCCTTGCTGCCTTGGCGTCAAAAGCACAGTCATGCATAAGAGCAAAGATGCACAAGGATACCAGATAGCGCAAGGCGTTGGGATGCAGCCTTGCCATCGGAACTCCCAGCGCGTCTACCACCGCGTACAGCGTGCAGTTCAGCGAGTAGCGAAGCCCTCCCCTCAGATGGTGCTCGTACACCGTGATAAAGCCCGCTGGGGGGCGTTGGCTCTGTCCAACACGCCGGGAGCGCGGTAACTCCAGTCACTGGGAATCCCGTAATCAACCATAAGAGCAGCAACGTTCCCAGCAGTCAGGATGGATTTGGTGTTGTGAACACCATGACGCGGGGCTCTGGGAGCGCGAGAAGAAGAAGAGCTCTCTCTCTTTGCCGCCATTTATCTCTCAAAAATCACGAGTGCAAATGGGGAAGAAATCGGCAGAAGAGAGGAAGCGATCATCATTTGGTTTAAATAGGCAACGCCAAGCCAGGAGGCGGGAAACCGAAACGGCACCGCCACGGGTGATTGGGACACGTGGTGGCTTCACAACGCACCGCAGGATCCCAATCGCCCGCAATGATGGTTAAACGTCAGACTGGCAGGCGCGTCCCTTCAGCCGTCTGGCGGGGCTCCGTGTTGGCGCCACCGCATTAAATAAGGGCTCATGATAGCAGAGCCCCTAGAGAAGTGCGGATAGCACGAAAAAAAAAAAAAACAACCAAGGAGCAAGAAATTCGGCAGACGAAACGGTGCAAGAAACCAGACTCTCATTACAACAACAAATTCCGTTACAACGACCACAAAGAAAAGAGAAGAGCGCAACAATGACAAAATGTCTAGTGGTCCCAGTAGCCAGTGGAAGAACTCTGAACGTGATAATCCACCAACTGGTTGAGAGTTCTGGCTTGCGAGTTGCGAGGATCTAGGACCCCCACGCGGAAACCTGGATCCTCCAGCGAAGCCAGCCTCCGGGAAAGCCTAAAGGCATCAAAGTAAGACCGCTCCAAGGCGGGATCCACTCCCTCTGGCCGAAGCCTCATCCTCAGCTCCGATCACAACCCGACAACCTTAGCCTCGTACTGTTGCTTGAGCCGCTCGAGTTCTTCTTCGAGTGCCAGAGCGTGGGCCTGCGCGTCTGCGTTGGCACCCGCAGGGCGAGTGATCCTGGCCTCCGTCTGCAGCGCGGCAACTTCAGCCTCGTGTCGCTGCCTGAGTCGCTCCGTTTCTCCTTCAAGTGCCAATATGCAGGCCTGCGCCCCCACGTTGGCACCCACCAGGCGCATGGCCTTGGCCTTCGACTCGGCCAAGGCACTCTCTAAATGCACGACGTGGGCCCTCAGCCACTCCACTTGGGCCGCAGCAGCCCCTCGACGTGGCTGGGCTCCCTCGAAACCCGGAGGCGGTCCCCGACTCTGTGAAGGGCTAGCAACCGTGGCTTCAGAGCGAGCCTCTCTTGAAGACCCAGGGGCGTGGGAGCCAAACTTAGACTCATCAGAGGAGCGTTCCGAGTCACTGGAGGTGTCCTCCATTGGTTTCGCGGTAAGAAAATGCGCAATGGAAGTTCAAACTGTCGATAAATGTGCAAGTACAAAGAGGTGCCAGATTTCAGGAGAAGGTGGCATATTTAAATAGGTAGATTTCCTCCTGAAAAGGCACCAACTCCAAAAGACGGAAAGCATTTAAGGAAGGGCCAATGAGGATTCTCCACGTGGGAGGCCCCTGAAAGCTCGCGCGTTTCCAAGACGAAACGACGTCTCTTGGCCGCGCAGGAGTTAAATGCGCTGGCCACCCCAAGAGACGCGACGGTTGAAAGGGACTCCTCAAGCTCCCGCAGGACGACGCGTGGATCCTCGGGGCAAAGCGCCCGGCGACGGAAAAACATTCACGAAGACAAGATGAAAATTGAAGGCAAAACGAGGCTACTTCTTTTATTAATCAATGTTTTCTTACAAAGTACAAGATCTACAACCATAAAGCTGCGAGAAAGACGAAAGAAGATTGCAGTGCGAAGCCCCGTATGCTCTTCTGCCGTGCCCCAGATGAGCTCGGCAAACGTGATCTACATCAGATCCCGACGGCAGAAGCAGTCGGTATTTCACCGAGCGCACTGGTTTGGAGGCGAACGACATCCCCTCGTGGAGGTTTAAAGGGTCCAATCTACGAGGGTCCGGGAAGCACTAAGGTCAGGCACCCCGGGAAAGTTGGGTGAGAAGCCCAGCTTCCACTGAGGGCTACTGACCTCGCGACCCTTCCGTGGTTAGCGCCCTGGCGTGGTTTGCGGGGCGATCCCCTGCGAAAGCCTTCATCTAACAGAAGAAGGTGCCCGCGGGGATCCTCCAAAGATCCGCTCAAACCAGCCAGGCCACAACCCGGAAGGAAGCGCGCGGCGATAGCAGAATGGCCGAGCCACTCTCATTAGCAGGGAAGGCGAGTCGCAGGGCAAGGGCTACAATGGTCTCCACCAAGAGTCTCAGGCATTCGAGTGGTCCATCCAACCCCTTCTCGGGTGTCCGCCAAAAGCGGGGAGAGCCAGAATCTTCTCATTGTCTTTCGATTTGCTGCTAAGGGGCGGACTCAACTCGCTTGAGTGCCCCACCTATTTATGGACATGGGCCATCCCCTCATCCAGCGCGGCACGGCATCCAGCAAACGTCTTTCGGGCAACAGCGGAGACCGCTGGTCAGACGCAACCCAAGGCGCGCGAATCTCGCCTGATGAAGTGACGGGTCATGGCAGCGCCTGAAAAGCCTGCCTTGGCTCCTGGGGAAGGCGCGAACTCGGAAGACGACAAAAAATGGCGCGGCACGAGGAAGGATATGAGGCTGCGGAAATGGGCCCAGAGGACATGCCAGGCCCGACCACTGGCCGGCCCAGGCATGGGGGGCTAGTGTTGGGTCCCATGTCCTGGCCCATGAAGCATGTCCAAGCCCACGAAGCAGGCCGCGGCCCACAAGGGATCCAGAAGCTCACGTGAAGCAGTCAGCCCAGCCTAAAGGTCGAAAGGCGCGAACCCACGACGGAAGAAGGCAACGAAAACCTGCAGCGCATTAAATGCGTCGTCGGGAACAGACAGAAAGGCTAGCCTATAGAGGAGTGGCTGGCGCAGCGCCAACGGTACCCGCTGCCGTCTGCAGGTGGCCAACCAATCCCCGCTCAGGGAAAAATCGGGCGTGGTCAACAACGCTCAGCAGCGTGCCAGCCACGGCAAAAGGGCAGCCGGCGTAACCGGCGGTCCACGACAGTGACCAGCGGCGCGATGGCCCAAGCAATGGGCGTTTTGGCGCCCAAGAGTCCAACGGGGAGAGGCGTATAAGAGTCTTCACACCCCACAGAGAAGGGGATCTGGCCCAGAGTATCTTCATCAGCAGCATCCTTTTGAATCAGGAGCTAAAACGGCTAATCATACTCAGCTGCTCCCCTCTTCTCTAATCAATAACACGAGAGCAACGAGTCGGAACTGAGCACCACCTCATTTCCGTCGGCAATAGCTAACTCGCTCACCTTCCCAGCATCCCCTGGGATCACGGGAAAGTTAGCCACCCGTTGCGGTGTATTAAGGAAGCCAGGCCTTCCACTACCCGCTCATTGCATTCTCCACATCACCGCACAAGCATCTCATACGCTTACGCAGCATTCCTCCGCGCACCCCCTTAACGTGCGCCATTTCCGTTTACTGCGGGAATTTGCTGACTTGAGCGTCGGAGCGGCCTCGGTGGGAGAAATTCTGCCGGACCCTTGACCTCTTGTTTGTTGTTTGTGTTGTGCAGGTTCAGGTTCACAGAGACGGAGACCGGACCCTTCTTCCGAAGCCGTCGTACGCTAAGGAATCCGAAAGTTCTCTAATCCGTACGACAACCGTGAGCCCGGGACGCAACAGTTTTCAACATTAAAATTTTAATTTTTAACTCAGGCCACACGTTATAAATAATCCTTCCATATTATGGGGTAAATTCCACTGGGTTAACGTTTTAAATTAAAAAAAATGGCAAATATGAAATTTTAGGGCTCAAGATTTTAATTCTAATTCTAAATTTTAGGCAAATTTATGTGAAACGTGGGTTGCTTTATGCTCTTAAGATGTCAGTTTGATAGCCTAGGATGCTCTTAACGTAACTGGGTTGCTTAAGACGCTTCATGTGAAAGGTTACCAATTGTTAAAGCCGTAGAAAATGTTTTATGCATAGCCTTTAATTTTCTAAAGTAGGGATCTCGTTTTAATATTAAACATACGACCTTCAAATCATATGTTTTAGTTTTTCTATTGTCATACCGAGACTGATTTAAAAAAAAAAAAAAAAAATCGGAGAGGACCAATTTTCTTACTCAATCTTTTCGGTAAAACACCAATAATATCAAAAGCCATTTATTTAATTATCAAATTTCACAATACCGTAAACAAGAGGACAACAGTGATAAGTTAAATAATGTTTAGGTGAAAGAGAAATAAATGGTTATCACTCTTTAAAACATGCAATCTCACCACCCTAAAAAAAAGAGTTGTTATGCTAATTAAATAGCCTATTGGATATCATAGTGTGGCTAAAAATACATAAAATGTTGCCACTTTTCCGGTGAGACTAATTGTTTTTGAATCCACACCCCAGTGCTGACCAATATCATGGGTCAATTTTTTTTTTCTTTTCTTTTTAATGGATCAGTGCTTCAATTTTCCGACTTGCCAACACTATTTATTCACTTAGGATTCTCGTTTGGATTGTGGGTTGTTTCCGACACCGCTGAGGCTATTCTAGATCAATTGATGTCTTAAAGATGAATACATTCTTTCATATGTTGTATTGCTGCTCATTTGACCATTACCCATCGTTACCCTTTTACTTTTAAATAATCTATACATTTTGTAATCTATTCCGAAAAATACGTAATTTTATCGGAGAAATTAAATCATTTTATTCCCTTCTATTCCTTCTAGTATTTTTTTTTTTTTAAATAAGTTTTTCCTAACTTAAAAGATTGAAATTGATCAAATGATTTTTGCTTGTCTTAATTTTTAGGCATCTATTATTTGCTTAAATAATAAATAAATAAAGGTTCAAAAGTGAAACAAAATACTTCCATTTTTGTTGGGTATAATTTAAAATAATACTGATCTAATCTGCTGATTTATGGGACTTACAAACAAAAAACTCATGAAGAGTGATGGATTAGTCGAAGCACAAATGATGTGGCCAAAGCGGGGTTAATCAAATCATCTGGAGGTATATAAATTGTTGTACTTCTGGAGCAAAGCTGAGCACTCGGGGTAGAAGGGCTTGTGGTGATTATTAACATGTGTTTTTCTAATTCATATCTTTTTCAAGAAACTTGTGGGCTTTAATGCTTACATTATTATTAAAATAAAAGAAGAAAGAGCCTTTTTTTATGAATTTGGAGGGTCGAGTAAGGGGATTTCTTTGATGGCCGGCTAGTTCATGCAATTTATGAAAACTTTTTTCACGTTAGTAAGCTAGCTTTATAAGTTAAATCAGTCTAGTTCCCGAGGCACTACAGTAGGACATGGATTGATCACGATGAGAGTGGACTTCTCCTTGATGTAAATGCACGACTCATATTAGAAAGGAATCTAATCGAATGACTAAACTATCAAATACTCGAATTGCCAGATAGTTAGTAATATAAAAATTGAAGTACGGAGTGCTCGGTTAGTTAGTAAATTCTAACGGTTAATCATAACAAACAATGATATTAAAAAAGGATGAATAGTCAGGTGATTTAAATAGTTAATGCGCGTAATAAATGTGTTAAACTCAAGGTTTATCTAATGACTAGACCATTAAATTTTTAACAAATATAATTTCTCAATTAATATCAAATTATACCTTTTTAGGAAGGATTTACTGATTTGTAATAATATTATAACTATACATATTTTTCTAAAATAAAGGAGGGGGATAAAAAATTATTGGAAAGGAAAGCATACAGTTATAACTTTTTAGATACTAGTAAATCTTAAAAATTTGAGAACAAAACTCTCTAATTCTTCATTCTCTCTCTGTTATCCTTAACCTTTTAATATCTTTCCATTTAAAAGAAATTTTTTTTGATTTGAGTATTGAATGATATTTTATGGAGCAAATTTCATATCTTTGGAACTCTTATTAAGTGTTGTGACGTACGAGATCCGAATTTAAAGGTTTAAAAATTCAACCTGACTCTATTCAGATAACAATTTAGATCTAATGCACATATTATTGCCACCATTTGTGAAAATGTGATTAATCTATTTGTTCTTATTTGATCAAAATCACACCAATTAGAAAACTTCTTTCTCCTTCGACAAAGCAAAAATGGTGAACATGTAAGTACAAGAACAATCGAACCAGCCGCAAACGGACGCCCCATCTCGTGGCTTCATCTCAAAAGTGGACAGCTACGCTCACTTGTCATCTAATCCCAACACTGGAGTATTGGCTACCCGGATACGTGACATGTCAAAGATACTAAAGTTCTTATAGGATAGAGTTGAGGGGAAAATTCACAAGGCATAGGTCCACCACTCATAGGTATCTACCTGAAGAAGGAGATTAAGAGAAATGAAAATCATCTCAAAGGGAACCCATCCACAGTTAAAGATTTTAGAGGCTTTTGGGACACCCATCTGTAGTACATCTTCCTAGCTTGAAGAATGCTTAAACTTCAAAGCTAGGAAAGAGAGTCTCAAGTAGCAAAATCTTTAATATACTAGAGATTCCAACCACTCGTCAAATTGAGAGGAAGGGTCTTGCAGTAGCATGTCTAAAATTCTTCTGGTTAATAATATACCAAGCATTTTTTTTAATCATTTGGGGAAACACCATTAGTTAAATGATTGAATTAGGTTATACATCTTTTACTTTGGAGACAAAGAGGTATTGACTCTCCTATAAATTTAAAATACCAATATTGGAGTTTTATGAAGGAAACACTGATCTAATAGATCATTTAGATCAATTTTAAAACTTACTCAGTTTCCAAAATTTGGAGGATACGACTCTATACTTCTATTTTAATTGTAAAATGAGATATATGAATTTGATTTTACAAGGCAGGATCGAATTCAATTCTATCTTTTCAAGAATTGGCATATTAGTTCTTATTCCAATTTGTTGCCGGTTAGAGGAAAGAAAAATGGCCCTAACACCTTATAAGGATCCGACATGCTCCTAATGAGAACATAAAACGTTGGCATTTTAATGTTGATGCTAGAGACATAATGAAGCTCACTGTTGAGATAAAATTGAATGCTTTCATGGTTTATGATGCAATCGGGTGACTTTTTTCAAATATTTAGCTCAATAGAACTCTAAAACGTTCTTTGTAGTAGAGGCTATCATCCATGTCTACATTGCGGCATAGAGGCTAACGAAGTAAAGTGGTTAGAACATTCGAATTATGAGCATCGACTGGGATCAAGTCAAGAGTTCGTCGAGAGTATAACCTATTGAAATTTACACTATTGAATGAAACTCGAAGAAATGTTAAGATATGGATTCAGAATAAAAAATTCCTATAGTGGCCCAATATAGTCAAGAATCCAAAAAGATGTGATCAGCCTAAGTATTACTTCTAGCATTGATCTCTGTGGCACAATACTAAAAATTGCTGAATGCCATGGAAAGAGATTGAAGCCTTGATTTAAAAGGAATACCTTAATAAATATCTATAAAACCTTGGGTTCATCCAAAGTAATAATAAAGATGACGAAGAGCCGACTAAGCAACCACAAAATTGAGTGGCGATAGGAGTTATCAATATGGTGTTGATCAAACTTGTCAACAGAAAGGCTCCAAATCATTTAGAGAAGGCTTTCTCCAATAAGAGATAGAAATTAGAGGTAGAAGATGATGTCATTTGTTTTAATAATGACGATATAGCACATGTTATCTCTCTCTATTTTAATCCTTTTATTATATTTGCACTCATTTGGGATATCATTCATAAATACCAACTGAACTGAGTAATTATTGATAATTGAACCTCAATAAAAATTTTTTATTTTGATATACTCATTAAATTTGGATTTAAAAGCAATCAAATGGAACCATCTAATGGACTATTATATGGACTCGATGATAACTGGTCCAAGAAAGGGGAATAATACATCTGGAGGTTGCGATCGGAATACATGTGAAAATGGCTTCCCGTAAGTTAACTTTTCTAATTTCTGTTCTTTTCTCAATTTATAACGTTATACTTAGCTAACTATACTTAGCAATATTTGGGGTGGTAACTTCGATCCCACATCTTAACATGAAATTTCCAACTAGATACAGGATTGGAGAGGTCATGGGAGATTGGGTCATCAAACAGAGTTGCTACATGATGTAAATCAATGGCCTAGCTCCTCCATAACTAGGTGAGGAATTTGATCTTTGGAATGAAGCTTCTTTTAATAGGTTCTACCCAGAGGGTCACCTGTCCAAATTTATCTAAATTTGGATGACCCAAATAGCATATTCAGATTGGTTGTTCATTAATCTAAGATCTAGAATAGAAATTAATTGAGTTTTTATAAAATAACGTGGATGTCTTCACCTGAACACCAATAAAGATGCCAGACATTTTGACAAAAATGATGATTCATAAGTAAAGTCTTGTACATGGGCACAAGTCAGTCAAATTAAAAGAATAAATTGGTTTTGTAGAATAACACATAACAATTCATATTAAGGTCAACAAATTAAGTGACGCTAGATTTATCAAAGAGGTAAACTTCTTGAATTGGTTATCTAATATTGTCCTCATAAAAAAGAGCAAAGGTAAATATAATATGTGCATCAATTTTATAGATGTGAATAATCATGTTCGAAAAATAGTATATTGTTTTTGATAATCGATCAATTGATGGACTCAATATTAAAATACAAGCTACTAAACTTTATAGATGCTTACTCCGGGTAGATTCAAAACTGGATGACTCCTGAAGAGAAGGAGGTGACCTCATTCAAACTGACCAAGGAACCAACTGCTACAAAGTTATATCGATCGGCTTGAAGAATGTTGGAGCCACACATTAAAAGTTAGTAAACAAAATGTTTGAGCAACTAATTGAAAGAAATATGGATGTATACATTGATGGCATGTTTGTCAAAATCATACTTACGGATAACCATATTAGCAGTCTAGTCGATACACTTGAGGTACTTATAATGTACCAAATAAAGTTTAACCCGATTAAATACATTTTCAAGATAACGTTCGGTACTTCCATCATAGATGTCAAAGCTCGGCATCTTGAACTTTGGCGGGAGCGGCCTTATCCTTATGTCCGCAACGAATGGGGAACGAAATATATCAACTCCTCCTCCGTTTTCTTCTCTGAATTCGCGGTTCCAGATTTTTTCTAATCTATCATCTGCATAGGATGGGGTCGTCGCTTTCTTTCTGTTGAGAAGATCTCTCAACTCCCGAGGCTCTTGAGCTACCTACTGCCCAAGGATTCCCTTTGGCCCAAACGGTGGGCCATTTTATAGAGCCACCTCCTGAGCAATATGCTGGTCCTTACTACAGATGGAACATGGGTTGCACCTCTCGGGGCTTCCCTCAGATATCCGGGGACCCAAGCGACCTTCTAGTCTTTGGGGAACCCCGCTGCTTGATGCCACCTAGGTCCTCGGGACATCATGTTGACTAGGCAGTCTGCTTCGGTGCCTTTTTTCTTTGCCATTTTTTCGAGATGTCGAGGTTTGGGATGTCTTAGAAGACTCCTCTCTGGCTCGCTTATCCCTTTTAGAGCATAGGGTCAGGAGAGCCTTGGACACATCTTCCATTTTGGTAGCCAATGCACCCACAACTGGATTAGGTTGATCCTCTGCCTTGGGGCAGGGAGCGGGGCCATTATCGCATGATGCCGCATCCTTGATAGGTGCACTCGCTTGTGCCTTGGTGTTTACCATGTTTGGCTTATGAAGAAGGGTTGAAGAGTCCTTGGGTATTGCGTAGAAAATGTGTAAAGTTGGCTTTTAAACAGTTCCCACAGACTGCGCCAAATGTTGCATCATCAGATCCTTTGTTCTAACTAGGACCAGGATCCGACAACAATACGAGTTTAATGTATGGATGGATGGGAGATATGATAAGTAAGATGACAATGAAGAGAGGATTTTTTTTTTTTTTATGTGGAAACCACCCTTGTGAATAAGGATGAAAAAATCACAAGACCTGTGTCCACGAATCGATCTTTCTATAATCTTTCAGGTTACAGATGAATTACAGAATGGCATGAGCCTATTTCTCTTCTCCCTTTTCTTTTTCTCCCATTTACTTGATGTACAGTTAGGGTATTTATAGTATTTTAACCACCTTTAGTTGGTTGTTCACGTGGCGCTGACATATACTGAAGTCGATTACCAACTTTACCTACTCTGCCCTTGTTATCAGGAAAGTGACGTGCGTGCCCGATTATCCTCTCGTGAAGTCACATCTACAGCGATCGATCCCGTCCACAGGCTATCATTCATCGTAAGATTTGGCGGGATTGCTGACCGAATCCTTGGGGCGTCACCTCCCACGGCCATTCCTGGTCCGTGGGCTTCTGAGACCTTTCAATTGGATATGTTGCTTGGGCTAGCCTTACCACCTGGGCCTCTTGGGCTCATTAGACCCCTGTGATGCCTGGGCCTTATTAACAAGTCCACAGCCCTTGAACACAACAGTAGTTAATATGCATTATTAAGATTCTATCAGGAAGGAACATTTAGTTGACATTCAAAGCAAATTAGTCAAATTTTTATTTTAATATACTTGAAATTTGAATTAAACATCCAAGCATGGGACTAGTGTTATGTATAGTTTAAGATAAGATTAACTTGACCCATTAGTTTATGAGCCCCACAAGTGAAAAACCCATGAAGAGAGATGGATTATCCGAGTTGTTGAACCCGCATCAAAAAGGAATTCAATCGAACGATTAATGTAAGGTACCGGTTTTCGAATATCATAATTACGGATAATTGAGTTAATCTAATCAAGATTAAATTTAATTCATGTAAAAATAATTTAGTTTCGGGACTGTGGGATGAATCGGAGGGGTAGGCCTAGCAGGTGCTCAAGGCAGGTTGGGCATGCCTATGTGGGCTTGGCCGACACTCGAGCATCGGCCCGGGATTTAAACCTATGAGGGTTTTATGTTGGCTATTTCTCTTGGCCTTCACGAGAAAGAAGAGATAGAGGGAGAAGAGAGAGAAAGGAGAAATCGAGGCTCTCGGGTTTGAATCCGACTTTGAGCCAGTTAGAAAAGTGATAGATCGAGTCGAAACAAGTGTACTCATACCATTTTCTCTCATTTCTTTGCACGTTTATTTCATGTTCTTTGGGTATCATCGTTCTGATATCCGATTAAATTTATATATTGTAATACCCATGACTTGAGTATACACATATATTGATTTCATGTCTAATTTTTTAGTTTTGACCAGTTTTCAAACATGAAACCCTAACCCCTGCCCCGAACGTTTTTACCGATTATTTTGAGACTTTTGTATAAATTGGCACTAAAATATGATTACACATATCTCAAACATGTTAATTTATCAATTGGGTGTTCGAATTGGTAGTTTTGTACAATTTTATACTCACCGGAACCTTAAACCGCGTTCCCTTTAAGTTTTACTTGAATTAGTTGAAATTTATGCATGATTTGCCTTAAAAATTCATAATTCTTGTTTTATGGACGCGGCACTCCGTATATTTGGTATTTATACCCACAGATTTATATATGTAAATTTTATATATTTTGAAAATATTATCGAATACAAATAGTGATATTTAATCACATGTACGTTAATTGTGTTATCTTATATATACTCCAAAAATTATGTTATATGCATTCGTGAATGGATTTGTCATTCAAAAGTTCTAAAATTATATTTGGCTTATTATGGTAATAATTTCTTATATGCCTCAAGTTTTATGGTAATTTGTGCATGAAATTATAAGCATGTAAAAATATGAATTCATGAGAACTAATTATCTGCATTCATATTTAAAAAATTTAAAAGTTATGTTTGGCTTAATGTGAAAAGGATTTCCTAATTCTTTTAAGCTCCAAAGGAAATTATGCATGTAATTAAGATCACGTAAGGATTTAAATTTACAAGAAATATGAAAATATGTATCTGAATATGCTTATAAAAAAAAAAATTTGGTGGGTTATTCTACAATTAAGTGATGAACTAATGGACCATTCTCCAGTAGAGTGGGAATAAAGAATTTTAGGTTTAAGAGCAGAATTTTCTAAAGAAATAAGGAATTAAGAACTTAGACCAATGATCATTCAGTAGATAATATATTTTGGCATGTCTTAGTATATTATATTGGAAAGTTGTTATCTACTTTGGTGCCACGTGGGCTATTGGCCCCGTTTATAGGGATTATATGTAGATAGCCTGCCTCTGGGTCTTGAATAGGAGGAAATAGTTTTTGATTGTGTAGGAGTAAACACAATCCAAGTTACGACCAATCGTTCTCTTAATCAGTAAGGTTTACTAGCCCTAATCCCCAACGAAATAAGTTTTTGGTATGATTTGATGTTTAATAAAAGAAAAAAAATAAACTAAGAAAATTTGGAACTAATTATGAAAGTATTCTTTTCTGAATTATATTTTATGATCTCATATACATCTCTATTCCCTCCTATACTTCGATTGAAAATATGGTACGTCACAATTAAATTATCGAATACTCGAATGGTCGAACTACTGGTAATATAGAAGATTGAAATATGAAGTAGCTGACTAGTTAATAATTTTGAACGATTAATCTTGAAAAATAGTTATATGAATTGAGGGATAAATAGTCAGATGAGGTAAATAATTAATACGCCCGATAGACAAATATTAAACTCAGAACTTATATATTGGTTAGAACATTTAGTTTCCGACCAACTTAACTCCTCAATTAATAAATAATCATATCTCTGTAGGAATAATACATTGATTTATAATAAAATTATAAAT